>JAQMRL010000001.1:188824782-189054782 GCA_035578175.1 Catonia carolina
TAACTACACGGAGACGTACCACAAACCAGCCACTGTTACAGCCAACTAATAAATGTTGTATGTGATGCTGCCAACATAACACTATGACCAACTTATCAAAATGAAATGTCCAATCTCATGAGGAAACCGACACATAGGCCACCCGGTTTTTAAGAACATGTTTCACACTTTTGGTCATCATCATAATGGATTGCAGTACAAAAATACAGTGACGCCTCCCTAAGACGACCACTCTTGGTTCTGGATGATTATGGCCGTATGTGGAGGTGGTCAGATTAAGGAACAGGACTACTGAGTGATGACATACTGTAGGTCTACAGTAATTTAATACAGTGCAATTACAGTACATACTGTATTTACGCACTACAGTACATGTACTACGTAAAAGAAAAATATTTATACTATTAATCAAAAATTTATTAAAGATTTTTTTCACTCTTTTAAACTATTGCTTAATGAAATAATCACACAGTGAAGTTTGTCTGCTTGATTTGTTCTTATGATTGCTCACCTCCTTTTCCAAGACTATTTGAACCTCGTGCAGTTGCTTTACCATTTTAGTATTGCCTAAATTATGCCCTAGAGATTGTAAACACATATGCACTTTGCTAATCACCTTTGTTATTACTTTGCGTAGGAAAATAAAAGTGATAAACTGACTGCCCCCGTAGCGCAGTGGTAGCATGCTAGCCTAACCATGTGGAGGTCCCGGGTTAGATTCCTGGTCAGGGTCTGAAATTTTCACAAGTTTGAACCTACCATTTTATATCGCACCGTAGTCGCTAATGACCAAGCTGTGGATGCGACTTTAAAAAAAAATTAATAAAAAAATAAAAGTAATGAACTCAGTCCAATTCAATCTTAGTTGTTTACGCACAAAAACATTTGCATGTTACTGATCCTTATTCAAGAACAGATGTTTGCGGTTGGGTAGGGAGTGGTCGCCTTAGAGAATAACTATTCCATAGTGAATATGCATAACTACTTATGTTCTATGAAAAACTGGTCGTCTTTAGAGGTGGTCGGCAATAGGAGACTTCATTGTGATTAAATACTTCATTTACACAACTTTTTTATTCTTATATAAGTCCTCTAATGGGTCAATTCATATACTTAGGTCCAGGACTATTTGCTGGAACATTTTAAAAATTAAAATTATTTGTCTGCATATGCTGACAAATAGAAATGATTTTCTTAACCCTTCTAATAAAGCGTGTTTTTTGTCGTATAGTGAATGTTCACGTGTCAAAACACGCTCCCAAATAAATTAATCCAAGGCCATTACCGAAAGAAAATTGTGAAAACATTACAGGCATTTTATATAACACGTACGGTTATTTTCTTTTAGAAACATAAAAATCAGTTGCGTTTTTCGCTAGCTACAGCAGGCGAAACACTTTCGCGCGTAAAATTTGTAGGTTACTTTATATTTTTGGCTGTAACATAATAAAATTTTTAATTTATCATGAAATTGTACAGAACATAATTTGTAGAAGACATTTTCGTGAATAAAACCATTTTTACAATATAATTTAGAGTAACATAAGCCCTAATACTGGCAGTTTGAAATTTGCAATGCGCAAGTGGGAACAGAATCTGTGATATTCAAACAGTGTTGCATTGTCAAATTCCTGTTGCCCACTCTTTGTTAACAATACATATGTGAACAGTATTGACATTGAACACAATACTTTTACAAATATACATACAAAGTTAGGTAGTAGTGGTAAAAAGATAGGGTTTGTAATAGGCCATGAAACAGGTTGAGGGAGCTTTGACGAAGAAAGACAATGTTTACTCTTAGAATTTCTGCACACCATGCCAACAGTTGCACGTAGGACGAAAAGGTTTGATTTTATAGCATTACACATTATTCTGATTTAGTAGGTAGTTCTTCAAACCTTATAGATGAAATATTCCATAAGTTACATTAACTTGAAGATAGGACGACTTCAAAAGTAACTTGGCAACTTACAACCATCATTTTAAACTTGCTATCAATACATTTGCGTTGTGTTTTATACAAAATTATAGAGCCATTTAAGGCGCGTAATTTGATATTTGAACTGAAAAAATTGCTTCATAAATACGTTTGCTAAAGGCTTTTAAAGCTGGTAACTACCAGGGCAACTGAGATTGCTTCCCGTAGCAGAAGGGTTAAATATTACTTAGCTGTTGCTGAAAGTTTTACTCCAGAGGTTCACGGAAACATGATTGTCAAGATTGGGATAAAATAATAAATGCAGAATCGTACCAAATAAGAATAGCCAAGTTTAAAAATGGTTAAGCATTCAACTGGTGGTTACTTTATTTCTTGGACACCTTACCTGGGTTGAACAAAATAGATTTTCAGTAACTTTCTACATTAAAAATACATTCAAAGTCTTTTTGGAGAAAAAAATTCAGTTTTTTTTTATGAATAGTATAATTTTATGGAAAAGATCATTTATGAGTGTTCTGTAACGGGGAGAATTTCCTTTATTATGTTTTCATTTCATCTTCTTACGCTAAAAATTGTATGTGACTTTCTGCATTAAATAAAACTTTCTACATAAAAGACTATAATAACCTGAGATTTGTGAATAGAAAATGCCCACGCTAAACGAACTGGCAGCTGTTCTCTTGTGATAACATTCCCATCAGTTGTACGCACTAGCCATTTTGCTTGATGTATAGTGTATGTAGTCATTAAAAATTGAACAACTGGTAAACCTGTTTAAAATAAAAAATAATTAATTGTATATTACTCATACAAATTTTTGGTAGATTATTTATTATTGTTTTTTGGTCAAAGTAACATGAACAAGAAAAATACAGTACCAAGCACACCTACCCCTACAATATTGTAATCATCACAGAATTTTTCTATACTTCCCCCTCCCCAAAACAAAAAAGGTTCATTAAGTGTAAAAACAAATTCTTCTTCTCCTTATCGAGCTTTCTCTGACCAGGGTTTGGTAATCATGACGCCAATCATACCTTGGACACTGCAGCTCTGAACAGCTCTGCTGAGATACAACTAAACCAGTCGCAAAGATTCTTCAACCATGAAATTCTTCTTTCCACATCTCTTGTCCCCTTAATCTTGCCTTCTATTATCAAGCGAAGCAATTTATATCTTGGTCCACGCATAATGTGACCCAGATATTCCATTTTCCTTTTTGGATGGTGTAAACAAGCTCTTTTTCTGTTCCCATTTCTGCAAGACTATCTCGTTGGGTACTTTATGTCAAAAATCAACATGAAAACAATGCTTTCCTTTCTATATTCATATTGACAAGAGAAAGTAAAAAAAGTAATACATCTAAAAAGCAACAGTCAATCATGTCTTATTTTTTAAAAAATTAATGTTTATTTTATGTCATTATTGATTTTTTATTTTTAGTTTTGCATACATTTTAAAAAACCTAACGAATATGAAATTTAAATGCCTAAAAGTTTTTCCAGTTTTTTTTATTTTATTAAGCGCTACAATATGTTTTTAAAATGTGTATTAGTGGTAAACAACAGTGTTCAACTGTACAGTTTGTTAAACAGATATTTGATCTGAAGAATGAACATGTCAGTAAAAGTAATTTGCATACTTTTAGTTTTTTTAAAACTCGTACATAGTAATAGTAATAGTAGCACATTTTGTAAATCTTCTCTTTATACACAGTAGAATATTATCTTATAATATTAGTACTGTACATGTTAATTCAATGCAATACAGTGCAGTAATACATAATTAGCTATTTAAATCCAATTTTTGCCATCTTAAAAGTCCAATTTTGGATTAACCGTGATCATCTTCCCAGTCATTATCGTGGATAGTTAGGAGTTGGCTGTATCTATTGCAACACATTATATATACAGTCGGACCTCCATATATCGAAATTGTAGGTTCCTTATACAAAAATTGATACATAGAAACGAAGTTTCTATGTATCAAGAGAAAAACTGTTGTTTTTCTTATTATGACTGCTACTAATATTAAATGAGATTACTTGATCGTAACCATATAGCCTAAAAAACATTATTTTTTTTACGATGAAGTTTGTTTTATTGTGAAGATGGATGTGCAGGGCAATTGCCCACAAAAAGAACAACTTTTCTCTTTTGCTTAGGCATGTTTTTATCTTGTAACATTTTTACCCATTTGAAAACTGCTTCGTCCACATCATCGTATTTACATATACGTTGTTCTCTCTCAATGTTTCGGATTGACTAGCGCGTGATGGGAGAGCTACATAGAGTTCTATTTATATTTCCACTAAAATTAAGTTTGATTATACAGAAACATTTTTCCATTAAAATTTCATAGGACACAGGAAATACTTTGATATGTAGAGGATTTAGATATATAGAAGTTCGATAAATAGAGGTCCGACTGTATATTAAAAAACAATCACTTGAACAATAAACGACTCATCGGCATACAACTACACAAATGAAAGTAATACTGTTTGAATCTAATCCAAATCTATACAGAAAAGTTTCACAGTAACTATTGCATTAAATCATGAATGAATGAATTATTAATTGATTTTATCAAAATAAGGAGACAGCGGCAAATAATTTAACGTAAGTTACATTTTAACTAATAATAGAACAAAAATTCTAACCTTTAGAAAATTCTTTAATAACTCCACGAGCTCCATTTACAAGACCTTTGGCTACATTTATATTCTTTAATAGCATAATTTGAGCTCCAACTTTCAATACAATTTTCTGAGATACTGGAGTAAGCTCATCAAGGATCTTGCTACTTCCATTTCGACTATCAACTGCCTCATAGACCTTTGGCACTTCTGAAACATAAAAGATAATTTTATTCAAATTAAAAAAAAACATAGTTAATGTACATTTCAGGAAAAAAGAGAAAGAGATTTGTTATTTTAGGCTGGTAATGTCATCAACTATCTAACCGAGAAATAAAATTGCCAAAAATACATGGACATTTAATATAATGAAGTAATTAGGTAAATCATTAAAAATGCTGTCCCTGAAGCAATGAAATTAACTCTGATAATCATTATGAGAAGGTTAATTCCAAACAGTTATTGGTGGATAAGTTAGGTGAAAGATCCCACAAAAAGAGAAACACAATATTAGATGTGTACATGAATAGTAGGAACAGAATACCAGCATCTGTTAAAAATCAGCACAACCGTCCAAACTTTGTTGCAAAGTTTAAAATTTCTCTACATTTAATCCTAGATATGTGGTAAGCAGCAGCCGAACGCTGGCTGCAAAACTCTCTTTACTCCTACTGTCATCCCTCAGCCATTTTTTTACAAAAAGAATCCCAAAAATTCCTGAAAGGTTTACAAGAATACGAATGTTATTTTTAAAAAAAATTCACAAAAATTGCTTTATTTATAATGGTTTAAAATTAGATGTTCGAATATAGTCCACAAATTTGGAATCCTCGTACGATATTGGGATTTTACTAACATATTTATAATTTTTTATGGCAATGTGCTTAAATATTATTGAACAGCACATTTCAGTGATAAATTTAGTACTAAAATATATTAAGAAAAATTTTAAAATTAAGGGATAAGGATGATAGTAAACACGGAATGATGTGATGCAGGAATACTCGAATGAAGCAGTGCTGTGCTCTCCAGTTCAATGTTAAACTACATTGGTTACAACTGTTTTGTGTAAAAGGAAAAATAATAGTAACAATACTTTACTTCCTATATATTCATATAGGCAAGAAAAGTAAAACAATAACAGTAATAGAAAAAGGACAGAACTATTTTTAATTCCGAAATTATCTACCCAAACAGTCAGGTCATTTATGTCATACTTTTCTTACAGGTGTCTGAATCCTGAATCCTGGTTGAGAGGGCTAAGAAGCCCTATGATGGCGACATCGTGTTAAGGAACACCTGGTCGCTCGGGGAACAATATAACAGAATAATTGCAACCTCAAGAAATTTAGGGGGAATTTTATAGTTTAAATAGGAAATAGGATTCTGGTTCGTGGGACATTGGAACTGGGACTTGAAAGGAGGTAATTTATTTTTAGAAGTTATTTGTGGAAAATTTAAATTAAGGGACAAGTGGGTTTAAGAGCGGCTCTTTTATTTTATTTTATTTTTCAGTGGCCTTTTTTCAGTTTTGTGGGAGGCCTATTATCTTGGTGAGGGGAAGGCATGCATTTTACTGAACGTGGACTAAAGGTATAATTTAAGGTAGGGGTTAGTTTATGATTTCAGGGGAGACGGAAAGGGTAGAGTTTGGCATAATCACCGGCCTTTTTATCTTCTGAGTGTTTATTAATTTAAAATGGCGGCTCTTTTCACCGTAGTGGAGTGATTATGCATAGGAACATGGGGACAACTACCAACTGGGGGGAGTGAGTCATACAAGTAGGAGGGGCATGGGCAAATAAGAGGAATACAGGGCAGAATAAAAATGTGGCAACTCTAAATCACTTTATTTTCAAGATAAAGCTTTTACAAACAGTAAACATGCGATATAAAGTGTTGAGTAGTTAACAAAAACGACAATACACTGAAAAAATTTATGTTTCAATCAATTTTTTTCTT
The DNA here is from genome assembly GCA_035578175.1 of Catonia carolina. NCBI lineage: Eukaryota > Metazoa > Arthropoda > Insecta > Hemiptera > Achilidae > Catonia > Catonia carolina. The sequence goes on from JAQMRL010000001.1 coordinate 188,831,325, forward strand.
CTCTTTCTTTCCACTGCTACCAACCCACATGAAAATAGACCAAAAAGATTTAGTTTATCACTAGGTTGTACATTGTTTTATTGTGAACAAATTGATTTGCATGTCAATAAAACTACAATTACTAACAAAGGGGCTTATGAGCATTTACTCTGTGCTCTACAGGTTGACACATCAGTGCAGTTCCCGTTATTTGTCGGTTAATTATAAACAAACATGTTACAATTCATATCTCATTGAAAAAACAGAGCAGAGAGGCAAGTAATATTTTTAATCAGTGAAATGAGACAATTAGGAATACAAAATATGAATCTATTACCGAAAGATACAACACACTGATATAACCTTTAATTTTTTCTAAATTTGTAGCATTGATTAAATCAGCTTCTTTGGTATAACAGCAAAGTCTAGTTGCTTGTATTCCATTTCCTCCAATAGTTTGATTTGCTGTTTCAGCCAACTTTTCAGCAATATCTGGTGTCACACTGTTAAACAACAAAAATAAATAATTATTATAATACAAGCGAACAATGTGTTTTTTCTTCTGTGTATATCCTCCATATAAATAAGTCTTATTTTCATTGTAAACAACACTGTAAAAAATAGGTTTATCCAGTACCTAAATAGACTTAGTTTTTACCAAAATTATTTATATTTATATAAATATAATTTATATTTATAATTATATTTATTCATTAAATAATATGACAATAAAAGTGCTATCTTATGTGTACAAAGTCGCCTGCTGCATTGAAAAATAAAGACCAAAAGTGATGTAAAGAACGTATATAAGAATTATTTTCAATACTAAAAATCTGGTGTGAAACACTCACACAACTTTCTCTTGCCAATGCAAATAATTAACACTAAACCTAACATTAGTAATAAAACATTAGAAATAAACATAACCTAATTTTAATCATGAGTGAAAGACGCAAAATGAAAATCAACCTCAGTTTGGCTTAGAAATACGGAAAATCACTCTTTCTCTCTAAACTAGGCTCTGTAGAGAAAAATGCTTTAAATAAAAGTTGTAGATCTTTTAATTTTCTATAAATTTAATTATATACACTTTTGTCGTAAAATGCATACTAAGGCCGAAATGTTAAAAAAATTGTTTTTTCTCACGTTTTCGTGAGAAAAAAACTGAAAATCGCAAATTACCGCTAAACTAAGCGTTATACAAAAAAATGTTTGAAATAAAAGTTGTAGGTTTTTAAATTTTCTACAACTTTTATTATATAACGTTTTGCGATAAAATGTATATTAAAGCCGCAATCTTAAAAAGAAAATGTTTTTACGTAAAAACAGCCTCACGCAGAATTTCAGCAAACATGGCGCCTACCCTATCTTGTAGAGAATAAAAAATTGAGTAAACCAGGCGATTTTAAAAAAAATCGTAGGACTAGTTTTTGAGAAAATCGCAAAAAAGTGAAAAATTATACGAATAAACTACTACTTCCGGTTGACCAATTTTGATGAAAATGTTCGTGTCAGGTCCGGTAGTGATATGTAACTTAAGTTTCAAGTTTCAAGTTCGTACGATGTTCCGTTCTTGAGATATTCTGTTCACACACACACGCGCGCACGCGCACGCACACGCACACACACACACACACAGACTAATCGCTAAAAACATGTTTTTTGGGTTCAGGGGGTCTGAAAACGTATAGATCCGGTGAAAACTCGATTTCGAAAAATCGACATGAAAACAATACTTTCCTTCCTATATATTCATATAGGCAAGAGAAAGTAAAAAGCAGTAGTTTCAAAAAGATTGGAATACTTATAATTCATACAGTTTACTGTAATTTACACTGTCCAAATTTGTAAAATACTTACCAGCCAACTCTAATAGAATTCAGCATATCAATGAATTCTGGATCATTTTGGCGATGTACTTGTCGCAGTTGAAATGCAGTCAAATTGCACTTTTTCCAAGCAACTGTTTGGAAACAGAATTTACTAGTTGAGTCCTGAGATACAGGAGGCAGTTGAAAGAAGTCTCCACTGAGAATTAATTGAAGGCCACCAAATGGTTTGTCACAAGAACGAACTGTTCTTGCCACCTTCTCAAGTTTCTACAAAAAATAGAAATCCAACATAATAAGAAACGTTATACCAAGGGCCATAAATTTTTGCACTTTTGAAGTAATCATGAGAAAACATTCAGATTGTATTCAAATAAATGTTTATTTACTAGAACAAAAATATACAGGAAAGTCATTAAAATGCAGGAAAACCATTTCGTAAAATAATACTGTCCAAATGGCCGCCATCTCACCACTGGCAATCCTCAATCTGGGCCTTAGAGTTTCAAAAACTTTTCGATACATAGCAAGGGTATGTTGCCCATTTCTTGATGGTGCTCTCCTCTAATTGGAGTATTGTCGCTGGTATGTTTATGTATACACAACTTTTTAGATAACCGCATAAAAAACAATCAGCTAGAGTTATCTGGACTGCGGGGAGGCTATGGAATATTTTCTCTGTGAGAGATCACCTTGTTAGGGAACATTTCTTTCACAACGGATATACTCTCGTTGAATGTATGGGAGATTGCGCCATTTTGCTGCATCCAAGTCCTATTGTTGTAACCAATGAAACGCTGTAAATGTGATTGAAAAAATTTGCTTAGCATTTTGACATATTCTGCAGAATAAACTGTTACAGAATTACCGCGTCCATTTCCAAAGAACTACGGCCCGATAGTGCAGTGAAGAGATTGCCGCCCAAACCATAAACTTTGGAAAATGTAAACAGAACAGAAATGTAAGCAACAGAACGCTTGCGCGTCGACATTTCAGACCATCTTGTACAGACATTTTTCGGATCGTCTCGTCGACATGTTTACTTGCACTACATTCTCTTCGCTTCTCCTGCTCCTCGGTTACCATGCTTGTTTTCAATTGATAGTCATGGTGGTTTTTTCAAAATGTTTAACCCATGAGTTAATTAAATTAACACTTGGGCACTGATTAATACTGTGCAATCGGTAATATGAACAAAAAAGGCAGCATACAGCGATGTAAGAACCATTGGTTTTGTAAAAATGTTTTACACAGCTTGGGTGTTGTTCTCCCGTGAAGTGATCTACTATGACTAAATTTCCAAGAAACGAGGAGCATCGTTTGAATGGCATTGCTACCCTCTGACGTTCGGTATCCCGCTACCATAACCACAAAAGTACAAAAATTAATGGCCCACCCTATTATAAAAAATAAACATATTGGTATACATGTCACAGATTCTAATGAATAAAATAGAAGAATATTTTGTAAGCGATCAATTTTCCATCACTGCAAGCTTTGAACATTTGTACACCACTTATTCCTACTTACCAATAATTCTACTGTTTCCAATGGATTCTAAATAATTTTAACAAATTTCACTAAAAAAAATTGGAAAAAGTGAAACAAACTTCATTCACCAAATCAGATAGTTATACTCACATCAAAAAATGAACCATTAACCATTGATATTTCATCAATAATTAAATATTTGCATTTGTTCCAGTTTTGCATGACATGAGATCTTTTAGCAAGCTGCATACATCTTTCTAAATTAGAGTCTCCATTTCCAATACCTGCAATTAGAAAAAAAAACAGTAGATTACAAAACTTTCTAAAATAATACAATAATTTTTCTGAATCAATGTACATTTTAAGGTAACTTCAGTTTACAACATACTACTTTTGAAAAGATTTTAAAAATACAACAAATACGCAACAACTTAGATAATAATGTTCTTGATGTTAGTGTCGTTTGCTAAAGCTTTCCTCCAAAGCAGGTATATTCGAAAGCAATCCACAACGTATTTTGAATTTGGTCACGTAATTAGTACAATGGTCCCCAGTTATAACGCGGGTGTTGGAAGTCATCCAATGACTTTCATACTTATTACAAAACACACTTTGACCTATAAGTGGTACAGCAGCCAATATCTTCCAAATATAATTAGAAACCCCTAAAAATATATATTGCATACAACTTAAAAACTAAAGAAAATTTAAGTGCAACTTTAACGTACGTAGCTAAAGAAAATACTATACTATACGAGGTGTGGCTATTAAATAACGAAACTGACGTAAAAAATTTTATTTTTATTTTATACATAATCACTTATTGTCACCTTTAAAATACACTCCTTCTCTGTCCCTACAACACTCCATGCGAATTTTCCATTGTTGGAAACAGTGCTGGAAGTCATCTTCTGTCAGCTCTTTCAGGACACGTGCCGCTTTCTCTTTTACAGCTTCCACAGACTCAAATCTTGTCCCTTTTAATGCAGATTTCACCTTAGGGAACAGGTAGAAGTCACATGTTGCAAGATCTGGTAAATAAGGAGGATGTTCTGACACTGAGATGCTGTACTTGGCTAGGAACCTCTTGACAGATAACGTGGAGCTGGCGCATTGTCTTGGTGGAGAACCCATGATTTGTCCTTTCACATTTCAGGGCGTTTTTTCCTTACTCTTTGACGTAGTTTAGAATTTACCTCAAGGAAGTAATATTGATTAATTGTTTGACCTTCAGGAACCTAATGAAGGTACACAACCCCATGGATTTAAAAAAAACAATCATCACTGCTTTAAATTTTGACTTGCTCATACAAGCTTTTTTGGCTCTCTGTGAAGTTCGGCTCTTCCAGTGCATGGATTGGCGCTTCGTTTCCGAATCATAAGTAAAAAACCATATTTCATCACATATTATTACCTTCAACCTGTTCACTAAGGTGAAATCTGCATTAAAAGGGACAAGATTTGAGTCTGTGGAAGCTGTAAAAGAGAAAGCGGCACATGTCTTAAGGAGCTAACAGAAGATGACTTCCAGCACTGTTTCCAACAATGGAAAATTCGTATGGAGCGTTGTAGGGATAGAGAAGGAGTGTATATTGAAGGTGACAACAAATGATTATGTATAAAATAAAAATGAAATTTTTTACAACGTCAGTCTCGTTATTTAATAGCCACACCTCGTATACCAAACTTATATGTACTTTTTCATGACTCATTACAGTATGTATTCAAATAAATAAAACCAACACTTTAATACAGTACATAATTTAGCCAATTAGAATAGAAAATAATTTATTTGGAAAGAACTCACAATACAAAAAGACACTAATTTTTAAAAAGTCAGTGATTTTTTGTTGCTTTATACAGCCACATTTTTTTTGTAAAAGTATAGTTTTAATCGTAAGTGTGTTTGAACCATAGCTGGCCTGTATAGTGGTTAGTTGATACTTATTTTTGATATTACCAGTTGTGAGTTCAGATCCCACACTAATTAAAACATTTTACTCAACCTAAGAAACAAAACTGAAAAACTCAAACTTCTTCACACCCGTAACACCAGATTTGAAGAACCCCAAAAATCCACTAGGACTGTTCAGAGGCTACAAGACTAGCAAGATCCCAGAATATGAAAAACTACTGGGAAAAAAGGAGACTGCAGCAATAATGCAGAAACTAAGACTCTACATTTATTTGATTCAAGTGATCTACTAAGGTCTCAAAAGCAAAAAAAAAAAATTAAAATGTTTAATTCATTAATTTTTTAATTTAAATAAATTAACAAATTATTTAATTTGTTTAATAAAATTATTTAGCAAAATAAAATAAAAACAATTTTAAAATAGTGTTGGATTTGAACTCACAACTGGAAATATCAAAAATAAAGTTTGAACTGACCTCTATACAGGTACATCTACTGTCTGTCCACAACTTGATGGCCTCCCGCAGAGAGGAGCAGAATTGGCCCGCTACTAGCCTTCTCAATAACATTTCATTATGTACTACTACTAACTAGTTCACCGGAATTGGTACATAATGAAGTGTTATTGAGAAGGCTAGTAGCAAACCGATTCTGCTCCTATCTGCGAGAGGCCATCAAGTTATAAACAGACAGTATGGTTCAGACACAATTGATGCGAAATTTTTTCTTACTTAACTATCGTGCTATATTGAAATTGAATAACATTTAATTTTTATTTATTAATAATTAAATTATTTGCTATTACATCTTTTATGGACGCATTTTTATTCTGTTTCCAAAGGACTGGAGTAATAAAAGTAAGATTAAACCCTTATAATAAAATTAATGTTGACAATACATTGTCAATGTTAATTTCCCTGTACGTCAAATTTTCTGGGAAGCACGGTATACAGTACAGTTATTTTTCTGTAAAAAAAAAAAAACTCGAAAAAATTATGCGAGGGACATAATTCAAGTCGCATTATATCCGAAAGTGTGGTATAACCCATAACACTATAACCAGGGTCCACTGTAGTAAATTAATTATTCTATAATCAATTATATATTGTGAAAATCAATAAATTATAAAAATGCTATGTTTATAAATTTATGTTAAATCATGTAGGAAGGATAAAATAAATATATACAATACACAATTTTTTTAACTCTCATTACAATACTGTGATTCAGAAAACTTAATATAAAAATTGCCCACTTCCACAATGTACAAAATCAAACATACAATATTGTATTATTTAATAGCCTACCAGCAAATGAATGAAGAGTGATTCCACCAATAAGACAAGCAGCAGCTCCAGTACTGGCAGTAACCACAGTAACATCTGGTGGAAGAGTGTTCACAATGTAGCGGAGGAGAAAGGATTTCCCTGTACCAGCACTTCCTAGAAAAAAATTACAAATTACAAATTTTGAAACAGCTACAATGTTTTAATTAAAACCCTTAGAAGCAGGGTAGCCCATATATGGTTGTTAGATGATAAGTATGTAAGTACTCAACAGTTTGTGTAATAGTGATGGTCAGTGTGCGTGCATACCAGTAAACATTATAGTTAAATTATAGCTGAATGTATGAGAAAGAAAGTAAGCTATTTAGAAACAAAATCAGGTTAGTGGGAAATTTTCTATTGATTTGTGAATGTTGGGATACCACTCAATTCCCGTTCTTTTTGAAGAAAACCTTGTAAATTCGTATCTCCTTTAAAAATAGAGTTATAACCGTGTTTAAAAGCTTGAATGGAAATAAGAATTTCTTTCTTGATGGTAGTGTAGTGATACATTGTGTGATTCTTATATTATATATCAGGTGTTATAGCTGACATGTCCTATACTCCTCCTGGAGTCTCCAGGGCGCAAAAAAAAATATGACCTGTAAAAGGGAATTAACGCTCTGAAATTCGTAGAATAGCCTATTTTCAGACATTCTTCACAATGGAACTAAAATGTATAATATTATCTTTTATTGTTTTTCTATTTATCAGCTCAAAGAGAGATATTGTTTCGGCCTGCATATTAGCACAGAATCCATATACACTTGACTCTTACATATGCTTGAATAGTCGTATAGTGCGATAAGCGAGGGCGTTTGATAAAACAAATGTTTTGCTAGACATTTTTCTATAACACCAGAATAAAAAAAAATTAAAATTAAAACTATTTATTGCCAAATTTTGACAAAAACATGCGATTTTGCATAAATTACAACAAATTTTTCGTAAATTCGCTGTAACTGGTGTAAAAAAAAATGGAGTTTCACGTTTGTGTTTTAAAACATCTCTCAAAGTTTCTAAATGTCTCATAAAAATTTCAATTTTTTTTCATAAAAGATGGATAAAAAAAGCTAAGTCTATTGCCGCGATCTTCAAAGTTTTTTTTTTGTTTAATGTCCGACTGTTCTGATATTACTACTAATGCAGATTGTGAAGGATGAAATGATTTTTTTGTAACGTATGAAAATATGCTGTGCCTGAATGGGATTCAAACCCAAGAACGCATGATGAGAGGCGAGCACGTTACCAACTACGCCAATGCGGCCAGCAGTTTTCGAAGAGTTAGTATTCTTAAACCTATCAGTCCCAGAAGGGTTAATGGATTACAAAATGTCAGTTACTTTTCTTAATCCCTAACTGCGGAACAAACCTTAAATTTTCAATAGAGCTAATTTTAATAAATTGAGTCACATATAATTATGGTGACAGGTTACTAAAGAACAGTAAGGCAACACACTCTTTCATCACTGAAATCTAACAAGATTCTCACCACTAGTCAGTGGGGTTCAAGTCAGAGAAGATCTGGTCTTTCCCACAAGTCTGCACCCTTTTTTCAATTTTGCAGTATTTTATTACATAACATGCCTTCCATTAAAATATGAAAATAAGGTGTTAGAAATTATTTTTTTGACCTCATAGCTCTCTACGGCCCTTGGTCCAAATCGACCTTTTAGGCTTATATGTAAAAAATCACTTATGATCAAAAGGTGCGTACATGTGATTAAATATTTCATAGAACTGCCAGGAAATGGATTAATATAAATTAATATGTACAAAAATATAGATTAGACTATTTAATTACATATAAAATCATTAATGAAATTAATTATTATGATATTCAGCAAAACATTTTGTAGTATAAAGGAACTTTGCGTTTGTCACACATTGTTATTGCTTTATTTTAATGTCTTGCACACCTCTTTCTTGGCTGAATTGTTATCGCAAAGTGTAAATAAACTACTTTCCTTCATAGCATACAATACCATTCTATTCCGCGACTTTAATGGGTCATAGAGCTGCACAATAGTCATAGAGATACAAAGCAACTTTTTTTTTTCTGCTGGTGCATAGCTAAAACCTAAAACTTCTACCATCCTGTCATATGATTTTGGTGACTGATGTGCATTGTTTTTGTAGATAACAACCAACTAAACTATTAAAGGAATGAACCAATTTTTTCTAACTTTTTTTTGTTAAAAAAACAAAAATAGCTTGTTCTACCATTATCTGGACACAGAAATACACCAATCTGTCTTACAGACTAATTAGGTACTGATTAGACAGTTGAAAAATATTTTATTTTTAACATTATTTTATCCAGTACTCCTTACAACTTCTTGAAAATAAAGATTAGTTTCCTGATTCTTCAGGAAAGATCTTGTGCATCTGAGTGAAGGAGACAATCAATATTTATTCTAAAATATTAATGGAAATCTCCTTCTGAATAATTTTACAAGTGAAAATTGTAGAATCATGGCATGCATGAACATTAAGATTGTAAAATGCAGGCTGTCTGAATTGCTGGTGAAAAACAGAGAACGTAAGTCTTTTGAAATTCATTATCAGTAGGTTTGCTTTAAATCATATCCCTTAAGAGTGCTGTTATCCAGTAAAAATAATTACAGAATCCTAATATAATTAGAGAATCCTTAACAGAAAAAACAAATCTGGCTTAGTTTAGTAATAGGAAAACTCTTCAAAAATTAAATTTTACACATACTTAAATTTCCACAAGCACAAGCTATTGTGCTAACCAAACAGACTAGTAAAGAGGTAGATGATGTTGTTTGGTCATCACCCGAAAAACTGTTTTACTAAGTAAAACGAGGAGTGAAGTGGTTTACCAATGTCTTCCTCACTGAGTTGAAAAGTATGCTTATCAGTATGCCAGGCCCTCTGAAAAGCACATATTTTCCACTCTGCAAATGACATCTTCACTTCATTCACCACAGGATCTGGCTGTATAATGAAATTCAATACTTTCAGAGGAGATAACTCTGCTTAGTGTTTTTTACTGTTCTAAAATGATTCAGTCATTAAATGATTGGCTGACCATGTCATAAGAAACAGAACTATTATTATAAGAGTGTTGTTTAGGTCATCAGCCGAAAGGCTGGTTTGAACCTGTAGAGGTTTTACTAAGTAAAACGAGGAGTGAGGTGGTTTAATTGCCTTCCTCACTGAGAGGAAAAGTACACTTATCAGCATGCCGGGCCCTCTGAAAAGCACATATTTTCCACTCTGTAAATGACACCTTCACTTCACCACAGGGTCTGGCTGTATAATGAAATTCATTACTTTCAGAGGAGATAACTCTGATTAGTGTCTTTTACACCTCTACCTCTTCTGTTCTTAAATGATTCAGTCATTTAATTGGCTGACCATGTGATAAGATACAGAACTATTTATTTTAGCCCTGCAACTAACAGATTGAGTGTAAATAATTTGACACTCCACCTGTCTGTTATGGGCAGTATTATAAGAGGTAGATATTATATTTAGAGGATAAGAGGTAGAGATTTTAAGGTAGATATGACCAATAATAATTATATACCCTAAATTATACATTTAGTGTATTAACTTACTGTGATTTACTACAACTGATATCATGTGTTCCTATACGTACAACAAAATGATAACTCTTCACTGGTAGTTAGTTTAGTTTTTATTTTAATTTTAAGTTGCATCAACATCTTGGTTAATAGTGACTACAATGGAAAAACGTTGGGTTTCAACATGTAATAATTTTCCAGACCCTGGCCGGGAATTGAACCCGGGACCTCCTCTTTGCAACGTTTTATGCTAATCACTGGTTTAGGACTGGTTAGAAATATAATTCATTCAAACAATAGCTACAAATCATTTTATTTAAGCGTGTTACATATTTTCATGTTAGGACAATACTAAAACACAGAAGTTTATTCAAAAAGGACGTATACTTTTTCAATTACAAACTAATATGAAGTAACTTAATAAAATCATATATTCAAAGCCAAATATAAAAAGAAATACTGACCAGTGAAGAAAACGTTCCTCCCCTCATGAACAGCATTTACAACTTTGTTCTGCTCATCAGTTAATGTTTGTGTATTTACTACGTTTAAAAGACGCTGCCTCTTCATTTCCTTAAAAAAAAAACAAATATAAAAGTGATAAAACCAGTACAATATCAAAAAGGCTTTGTGTTTTAAAAAAATGTAGATAGAAGTTGAATAGAAATTCAACTACTGTACTTGCTTTTCACATGAGCTAAAACCAATTCCTTCCAAATTTTTTTTCATACCGATGTGCTTTTCTTACACAAATACAAAGTCAATGACCAATATTAATGAGCATTTGTTTTCGAGTAAAAATTTCAAGCTGTAATGGTCTTCAAGATTCTAGTCAAACATAATTTCTATTTTTATAAAATTTATCACTGTTAAATGTCAAAAAAAAACAAAGAAAATAAATTCTACACTACTCTACCTTAAAATCTTAAAGCTAGAATATTTAGCACATTTTGTAACTAACAGGGGGGGGGGGTCACTAACGCATGCTGCCGTAGTAAGTTGAGTAAAGTGGTGGGGATACACACAACTTGATGTCACGCGGCGCAACGTCAGTCCGATATTGCGGTTATGTTTACTTTTTCATTTTGGATGTGTGACTTATTTTTTTACAATAAGAATTTTAAAAAACTGCTGTAGCCTATTTAGTTTTGTTGTAAGTAACACCAAGGCCTCTTTGATTATTTTGTAGCAGGCCTATGTAAATTATTTACATTACGAGGGGGTACCCAAAAGTATCCGGAATAGCTCTGCTGTGGGCGGAGCTTGTGCAGTACAAATTCCCGCCACTAGGCTGCTTGTAGTGCTACTCATTGCCAGTTCAATGCCATTTTGTTCGTTGATCTAGCTTGTTCTGTTCTCGTGCAGTGATTGTTCTCGCTAGTGCTGTTTTGTGCTCGTGTCGTTTTTCATGATGGCAAGTTTTAATGAACAACGTGCGGCTGTGAAATTTTGCTTCTTGCTCGGTAAAAACGCCGCGGAAACAGTTGTAATGTGTAATATTTTACCAGAAAATCAAGTTTTTCTTTCTTTTTGGTAAAATATTAAAATCCATTTTATTTCTGAGTGAATTTTAACTTTCAAAATAAAAATTATTTCTTTTTATTCATTCTAGATAATTCTTAACATTTTTATTCTTTATTACTTCATAATACGTTTTTAGGCTTTTTTTTCATTCTTTCTTAATCGCAAAAGCAGTCATGTAGACTAGTGGAATTTCGTTGATTCTGCATGTTGCGTTTCCGCTGGTTAACTCACCCCCTTGCCCCGCGCTTGCTTTCCACATAGTTTTTCTATTTCTCTATGCGTTAGAAAGAGAAGTTACACGTGTTCCTCGCTCTCTCTCTCTCGTTGCTCAACTGCCTTTTGGAGTGGGGGTTTCCGTTCAACCGTTGTGAACGCGCGTTTTGTCTTTGTCTTGCGCTAACAGCCTTAGAATTCACATCTTATTCCAGGTAACTTAAATTTTATCATGTTTTATAAAAAATTCCTAAATTTTAAGCCCCCTTAATTTTTTTATATAAAATTATACTGTTTGGTGGAAACTGAAAAAATATGGGGTAGTTATTTTAACAAAAATACATATATTCTTTTCAAATTCATTCTTCCAGAGAGGAATTTTGTACGCATGAGATTCCACGTTGCATAAAATGTTTTCATCTCCTTAAGAGTTCCATTTAATAAAATCTTCATTTCACTAGTATGTTATGCATTCGTTATCTTGTTACAATTGTTCAGTGTCCATTTTTTTTTATATAATTTTTTTTGTTAACACTTTTTGTTTGAATAAATATCCAATTATTTTCCCCTTTAAAAAATTATTACGTTTCTTTACCAATTGGATGTGCAGTGTTTAATCATGTAATAATCGTGTAAACTCATGCGTACAGAATTTTTTTTTTCCCGGACAAAGTCTGTATTCACTTTATCACATTCATATTTTTTAATTCTGTTTAATCATCTACTAATAAATTTTAACTTGGAATTTAATCAGAGGCTTATTTAACTAGAATTTAAGACGACGCCAAGATCCGTGAAGTTTTTTTTTGTATTTATTTCCATTTATTCACTAAGGTAGATTAATTTTTTTTCTTCACGTAAAGATATTTTTTTTTATATTTTTTTTGCCTTTAATGAAGGAATTTCATTACTGCAATCCCTTCATCTCAGTTTTTTTTTTTTTTTTACCACTTTTAAAAAAAACTCTAATGTTCTATTTATATACTATAGAGTTTTTTTCATTTATCTCCGCTTAAGCTTAGCTGGGCTAATAATTCGGCTAACTCATTCCCTAATAATTTTGTTTGTACGTCTGTTTGAAAACCGATGGCTAAGTGATTTTTCTAGCGCAATTTCAGGTAGTTAGTTCTTGTTTTATGAGTTTTTTTTTTATAACATTTTTTTTTTTTTTCAAAATTCTTTCTGTGTATTAAAAAAATTGGTACATTTTCTTTCCAAATTTTTTTGTTTTTAAATTCTATGTCCTTAAGACCTAGATGTGTGTTTGCTTTTCTGAAGAATTAATTAAATTTTATAAATTAAGGCAATGAATTAAAGATTCAATTATTTTTGTTTTTAAGTTAAATTTTTTTTATCTAATAAAAAAGTTTAGTAATTTATTAAATTCTTTTTTCTTTACAAACGCGAAGCTATGGATTTTCAAACAGAGGTTTAAATAACAATTTTTTAATTAGTTTTAAGATGGGTTTTGTTCATACATTTTTATCTTTCTAAGTTTCATTTTTTTTTTTTGATTCATTATAAGTGCTAATTGATTTTTTTATTTTTATCTCTTGTCCTCTGGAATGAGAAATTAACGTTTTTTTTTGTAAAAGAAAATTTCTATTTTGTTTGTTTACAAAGATTTTGTTAACATCTTTGTTGATATTATGTTTCATTATGTTTGAATTAAAGTAGTTTGTTTTAAATTCATTTTTGGGTGTCAGATTATAATTTATTTTTCTACCATTTGAACCGGCACAGATTTTCTACAATCTCACCCTCGCAGTACTTAGAGCGAGGCTTGACTATCATTTGAGCTACGTTGGTTGTTTTTTTATTGGGTTGCTAATTAATCCCTGGACTCAATTTCAGTGCCTGGTTGGGTTCTAAAATTGGCTGGTGGATTGCCCCCCTATTGGTCATTTGAGTTTCAGCGTCTTCGTGGGGTGAGCCGTTTTCTTTTCTTTTATCCGGTTTCGGGGTGGGCCACTTTTGAAGTTCTCCCGGTGGAGAATTACAACAGTGTTTTGTCCGTTCCGAAGTCTGGTGAAGGGGAGGGTTCGGTTTTCGCCGCAGGGCGTTGTGACTTAGATAAAATTTTTAGTTGTTGTAACTAAAAATAAGCTGTGTCGTTTCGACACACTACCAGTTTTAGTGGAAGCTTCGTTTCTACCACTACAAATTTGGTGCAGGTCACCGTGCTTTGTGTAACTTCATAATTTCCACTACAAATGTTGAACACAGCTTACAAAGACGACGCTATTGGAAAAACCCAAGTGTACGAGTGGTTTTTGCGCTTAAAAAATGGCGACATGTCGATTGAGAACAAACCTCGTTCTGGACGACCGTCGACTTCCCGAACAGACGAAAATGTTGTGAAAGTGAAAGAAATTGTACGAACAGACCGACGACAGACCATTGACCAAATATCACAGGTTAGTGGATTATCTTGGAGCTCAGTCCAACGCATTTTAACAGAAGACTTGACAATGAAAAGAGTCGCTGCCAAGTTTGTGCCTCGGGTTCTGACAGACACTCAAAAGGAACGTCGAATTGAAACGTGTAGTGATTTGAAACAACAGCTTGAAACTGATCCAGATTTCAAATCAAAGATCATTACGGGTGACGAGTCTTGGTGCTATGGGTACGACCCAGAAACCAAACAACAATCCAGTCAATGGAAGACTTCATTATCACCCCGACCAAAAAAAAGTCGTCAAGTCAGATCGAACATCAAAACAATGCTGATTTGTTTTTTTGATGTGAGGGGAATTGTCCATTCAGAGTTCGTTCCACCAGGCCAGACGGTAAATCAAGCTTTTTATCTTGAAGTGTTAAGAAGACTACGAAACAGCATTCGTCGTAAAAGACCTAATTTGTGGCAGACAGGGGACTGGTTTTTCCACCACGACAACGCGCCTGCACACACGGCAATCTCGGTTACCCAGTTTTTGGCGAAAAACGGCATGGTTTTGCTACCACACGCACCGTACTCACCCGATCTGGCTCCGTGTGATTTTTTCTTGTTCCCACGCATGAAAAGGGGCATGAAAGGTCTCCGATTTAACAACGTTGATGATGTCAAGAAAAAAACGACGGATGAGCTGGCAGCCATCACTGAAGAGGAGTACAAAAAATGTTTTGAACAGTGGAAGCACCGGTGGGACAAATGTATTAGTTGTAATGGAGAGTATTTTGAAGGGGATAAGGTTCTTTTGTAAAAAAATTAAAAATAAATAGTTTTAAAAAATAATTCCGGTTTCTTTTGGGTACCCCCTCGTAGCTTCATATGCAAGCTAGTTTTAAAAATGGGAGGTTGTGCAGTTCAGAACTCCAAGAATTTCAGCGGTAAAACTGGAAATACGCATTCATTTCATAAATTACCTAAAGATTCAGTAGTAAGAAAAAAAAATGGGTTATAAGCTGTCGGAGAGCCGATTTGTTTAATCTAAATGTAGCCTAAGGATCTGTTCAAAACATTTTTCTGAAAACAACTACGAAAAAGACTTGCAAGCTGAATTGACCAGCCAAATAAGAAGAAAAGTACTAAAACCTAATGCAGTTCCAATGCTATTTTTACCAAATACAAGTAACGAAATAGAAACTTTACCAATCGACGAGACAAGCGAGCACACATTAGATGTAGAAAAAGATATATGATATATGAACAGCCCAAACAAAACTAATTAAATGTAATACTCACCTCATAGTATTACATATAATACTCTGAGGTGTATTACATATACATAGTATTACATACTCATAGTATTACATATAATACTCTGAGGTGAGTGTTATATTTAATTAGTTTTGTTTTGGCTGTTCATTATATATCATATATGTAGTGATGGAAACAAAGGAAAAATAATGTTTAATAAAATAGTAGAAAAATATATGTCGAAGAAATTTTGCAAGAAAGTGAAATAAGGAATGAACCAACAAAAAACAGTCAAGTAACAGCAATTGAAATACAAACAGTGGACATACAAATTTCAAGACTAAAGGAGTCTTACAATATTCTTGCTCAGGAAAATGAGACATTAAAGCTTAACTGGAGGCCTCTAAATCCAGATTACATTTAACGGAAAGAGCATTCATCAAAGAAAGGAATGAAAAAAATTAAATATAGGAAAAAATCTGTCAAATTGTTAACTGAATTACGTGGTATAGGTAAGAAAAATAAAATGTGGAATGAGCATGTAAATAATAAAGTTAACGAAATCTTAAAAGAAATATTTACTCCTGGCCAAATAAGACAAATTATGAATAAGAGAAAAAAGTAGGATAGGAAAGTGAGGATATTGAAACAGCCCTGACTCTCCGCTCTTTATCCCAAAGGACGTACAACTTTTTAAGAATGAAAATTAAACTACCTCTACCTGGATTATCAATACTTCAAAGAGGACAAAAATGTTACATGCTTACCGGGACTAAAATTAACAGTAATTTCTGCAATGAAAGCAAAGGGAAGCACTATGAATTTAAGCGAAAAGTTAACAGTTTTGTCATTTGACGAGATGAGTGTCGATGGCAGAAGATCGTATGATGAAGCAAATGATGTATGGGCCATACTCCCAAGTTGAGGTCACAATGGCGCAGGGGCTTGCTCCAAAATGGAAACAGGATGTCTTTTATGATTTCGATCAAAAGATGATGCATGATATTCTTTTTGAAATTATAAGTAAACTTAACTGTGCTGGTTTCCATGTAGTAGCTATAGTAAGTGATATGGGCGGAGGAAATCGACAAGTTATGGAAAAGTTTAAGGATTACTACTGAAAATACGTATTTCACCTTACCTGGATGTGACAATAAAGTATATATACTATTTGCTGACATGCCACATTTAATAAAACTTTTAAGACACCGCATATTGGATGCTGGATTAACGCTTCCTCAAGGGGCCACAATAGACAAACATGATATTGAAACAATTATGGAAGAGGAACTGAGGCTAGTACCAAAATTACAGAGGAATCACGTTGAGGTTACTGGATGTTTGCGTCCAAATGTTTGAATGGCTTTCCAATTGTTTTCACATCACACTGCTATGCTATTGAAAAGCAAATTTCCAGATACTAGCGAGAAGTGAAATTTCTTTGAATTAATGAATAAATTTATAGACGTGATGAATTCCCGTTGTTTATATGACAAAAAGCTCTCTTGGAAATGTGCTTTTGGAGTGAATATGAAGGAGCAATTGGAAATTATAAATCAGATGAAAGAAGTCATAAAAGTTTTGAAAATTGGAACTCGAGGAAACCTTCTTCCTTTTCAAAGAGGTCTGCTTATTTCTGGAACCACTTTGATGGGTCTTCATAATAGTATAAGTAAGGAGTACAAAGTAAAGTTCATTATGATAAGCAGACTCAATCAAGATGTACTAGAAAGTTTATTTTCAGGAATTTGTGGTGTTCGTAGTCAATATGCCCATCGAATCCCACTGAATCCAAAAACAGACTGAAGATAGTCCTATTAGGTTCACAGTTGCCTCTTCCACAAGGTTCGAATATTTCAGAGGACGAAGAGAAAGTGACCTATCTGAGAGAATGCATGTTCAATATGATTCCGTTAAGTGAAACGACCGTCAGCTTAGAAAAAAATGTTGAAACAAGTGATAACCCAGAAATACATTCGACATCTGAAGAAGTGTTACGGTACCTTGCCGGTTATACCATTCACAAAGAAAACGATTATCAATTTAAAGACATGATGGAAGAATCCCACAAAGGATGGATAGAAATGTTGAGCTATGGTAAATTGACTGTACCATGACGAAAATTCACCGACATAGTTATAAAGGCAAACAAACTGTTCACAGATATACACCGGGATACATTATTAAGTACTCTTGGTGTTGTAAATAAATATTTTCTAGTTTTCCAAATGTGAAAGAACACATTCTCATGAAACTAGCTCGCGTAAGGACTTTCATCCGAGTATAATATCTGAACCAAAAACAAAAACGTGCAATTCAGGAAAGTAACAGTACTCACAGGGAAATAACAAATATGTAAAATACCTGAAAAGATAAGTTAAAAAATAATAAATGTAGAGGATCTTGGATATAAACATTTTTTTATTCACAATTACTTTTACTTAGATCTATACAGTTTCATTTTCTCATTATTATTCTTTTAATTACACAAACCATACTAACGAATACGTAATAAATAGTGATAAACATATTAATACTATTATATGTACAGTGTTATGATAACTACTTCGTGTTGTACACCCAAATAAAATACAATGCATTTATATTGATGAACTGTAAACCTTGCATAAATACACGCATAACTGCAAAATTTAAAATCTGCATGAATGTCCACATGATAGATAAGTAAGTACATTGTGTTATTAAAATATTGTATAACCATATTTTAAAATTTAGTACTGTAGGACCATATTTTTGTATAATGGTAACACAAAAATAAAATAACGTTGTTATTCCTATGAATGTTAAGCGACTGTCAGACCTCGCCGCACAGCATTGCGCCCAGTGACATCACACATTGGCTTGCCCTACCACTTTTATTATTTGTGTGGGAGTAAACAACCTTTTTTCTCTAAAAACCTTGGGTACTTAGTACATCTGCCATCAACAAAACAAACTCTACCTGTAAGTACATGGATTGCCCCATGTACCTGTTAGTTTCTATTAACAAGAAGTTTCCAATATCTTTGTTCTACTTAAATAAACCCACTACGTTGGTCTAGTGGAAAAGCAGTCGCAGGAAGACACAGCTGAATTTCTAAGATGAAGGTTCCCTAGTTCAAATACTAGTAAAGATAGTATGCCTACTTTTATAAAGATTTGAATATTATAAAGTGGTTATTGGTACAATAATGGTTGGCCTGAGTATACACGACTACACCTCATTTACATGTTATACATATCATCCTCATCTCATTGGATCAAGGGGTTACTTTTTGTGCTTAAATTGAACAAACTGCAATGTACAAACGTTTAAAAATAGGGGTTTTAAAAAAATTAAAATTAAAAAAATATCTTTGTTCTACTCAAATAATTTCCAACACAATACATTTTTACAATATTTTTTTTTTAATAATGAAAGGAATTTCTTGAAACCTACACATAAAATCATCCAGGTAGTATTTTGAATAAATTCATAACAAAAATAAACTTTCCATAGAATCAACAAAGATGTACATCATTTAAAAACCCTGCCAAGCCACAATTTAAAAGATCCAATTTTACTTTCAGTTTATACTGTTTCTCAGGTGGACAATTCAAAATTACTACTTTAAATTATGTCATTAAAATCTTTGTAGTCTAAATTTTAAATCACTGTATACACAAGGGTTTATTTTGTCAACAAGCAGCCTTCATCTTGTTAAAATCCGCATCAACATTATATTGGGATGGCAAAGTAGCAAAAAGCTGTCTCATGTAAGGTATTGCCTGGTTATTATCTTAATTTATCCAGTTATTTATATTAGTTGTTTTTTTTTAAATTTGTATAAATTTTGTAACTAAATATAGCGAATCACCTGCCTTTTTAATTCTTGACAAGGTACTCAGATTACTTTGAAAACAGTTCATTACTTTTTTGGCAGGCTTGTGGTATAGTGGCCAGCATAATTGACTTCTATGCCATGGGTGCTGGGTTCAATTCCCGAACAGGTTGGGAATTTTTCATCAATCAATCTTCATCATCTGCATTACCATTAATGCGCAAAACTCTAGCAATGTAAAAAAAGCTGGTTATTCAAAGTGATTAATAAAAAAAATTTCAGCTAATCTAAATTATAATACTAATGTGTAATCTTGTTTGAACCACAGAATTAATAAGAATTAATTCTGTGGTTCAGGCAAATTTACACATTGATTCTATATGTCTACATTTGAAAGAGAAGTTCCTTATTGGTTGGATCGATTTATTTATACTCTTTCAGGATTGGTTAAAACTGTACAAACTGTAAGGAATGAGGGGATCAGTCAGTGCTGATTTGTCATGTTTTACGATTGTGCGAGTCACCCAAAAGGCCTATTCTTCCTTACCACATCTTCACATGACACATTTTTACAACATTTTTGTAAAACACTTTAATTAAGTAAATATACTTTAGAAAACAAAAAGTAAAAAAGAATAATTGTGACTGAACATGTGAAAAGGGACCTTAATTTTACCACTATGATTAGAATCACTGGAAAGAACACAAAACACTCAACAATTTGATTTTTTCTTTTTTTAGACATTCCACAAACTGTTAAAGTTATTGCAATTTCAACATGGAATTACAAAAAACTGCGTTTTGAGAATAGAGCCATTAGTTTTGGAATATTTAAAGAGAAAGTTAAAGTTCCTACTCACCATCAGGTACATGTAACCACAATCATCTTTTAAGAAAATTTTGTGCTGATTTCAGATATGTAATTATAAATTACCTGTGGTCCATACTTTTAAAGATGTGAAGAGAAAATGGTAGGGATGTTACAAAAAAAAGTGCTTCCTAGTATAAAAGTAGTCTTTTAATCACTAATGAAATATTAAACTAAAATTATAATACTTAAACTCGCAATCTAACAATGATAATAATTAAACAAAAACTTTTTAAAGAAATTTCTATATTTTACAAAAGGTATTCGAAATTATTATCTTCTGTTTGTCTTTTTAAAATTGCGTCGTTGGCTCTTAAAGGGCGGTGGTGTAGTTGTATCATAGTTTACCTGAATCACTAGTCCGCTTTTTGTTCCTGGTATTTCTAAAGTAGGTGGAGATATCATGACAATCTTGATCACAATATTGAAAAATTTTATCAAAAAGATTTTTTTTAATACAGTAAAACCTGTCACATCCGAACCTGTGATATCATGACCCTCCCATACCCGGACGTATCTCCAAACTAACTTTTTAATTTCGGTTAAATGGTAAGGAATGGAAAAGTGAAAGTTGCAGCTGGAATGTCGTTTGACAGTTTGCAGAGCTTGTAAAAACCCTCCCTGGGTGTTAAGAAATCAATGACAATGAAGTCAAGCGGTGGTTACTCAGAGGTTTTAAGTGGACATTAATTCAACAAAATTGCATACAGTAACATCATAGAAATGGTGTGCAATAGCGATGAGAAAATCTCTGAACCCAAAGAGGATAGCAACAAGCCTGTAATTAGTCACTCTGAGGCATTCAAGACCATCGAATCTCTGATCAGTTATGTTCAACATCAAGACGAAATAAGCAAAACTGAAGTGATGCCATTACAAAGATTGAGTGACATGGTTTCCAAAAAAAATGTGTGCAGTGTGTAAAGCAGACGAAAATCACAAACTTTTTCTAGTAGGCCCACAACTTTAAGTAACTTATGTACGGATGTAGACGTACCGTAAGTAAAAATTTTTAACCAATTTTAGTTGTTTTATTTTAAAGAATACAGTGTACAAACACAAATGTTAAACCAACAGAAATGTTAAGAATAACATTTAACTATTTCTTGTTATTTATTTCTCGGCCTCTAACTATTTAAAATTACCTTGGTTTATCCGAATTTTTCCATATACGGATCGGCTGGTCGCCATATTAGTCCGGATGAGACAGGTTCTACTGTACTTAATATTTTCAATAATATTTTTTTTACGATTTTAAGTCAAACCGGTTGAAGGTACAGCTTCACAAAAGTCTCCTTAAAACCTTAACATTTTCTAAAAAAAAAATACGTCTCCACAAATTTTATTATTAATAAGTGTATTCTTTCCACAAATGTATAAGAAAAAACAAATAATATAAAATAAACAATCAGCTTTTCTTAAATTGGAACTTTAAACTAAACAATTTTAAAAGGTACCATAACTTCACTCGTTTGATTAACATCGATGAAGATAAAGTACCTTTTGTGCAGTGTGCAAGGGTCTACACAAACATTATTTTATGCCATCTATTGTTGTTATAAGTGAACTAAATCAGTTTCTAGTTTTTTGGGAGCGTTTTCTGCAATAAACATAAAATCATATTTTTTGACCAGAATCACTTCAAACAGCTGTACTGAGAATTACGCTTCGAGAAGATAAGGTCCCTTTTCCCACGTTCGGTCACAATTATATTGAAAAATACAGTTTTATTGTATGTAAAATAAAACAAGGAAGAGAATTCAGGGAACGATGTTACCGCTCTAACAGCCAAACACTAAGTGAATCTTAAGCGCTGTCTGTCATAAATCTAGCATCACTGTCTAGACTATTGTTGTCTAACAATGAGCCCCATTCCACTGCGTTCACTCAAATAGCCTACAACTGTTCTTTCAAAAATGATAGTATAGCAACCCCAATTTACTAGCAATTGAGGCACCGCTAAACTGCTAGTTAACTTTACTACACTACAAAACCAAAAATAAGAAAAGTATTCTTCCGACTAGAATTTCAGATTAAATTTCTATCTCTTAGCGTTTTCATAAAAATTTACAGTAAGAGCTATTTCTTTAGAGACTTTTTCTTATACATACGTATATCTCCACACTAAACTAGTCGTATCTGAATTGCTCATCTCTGCTAGTACACACCTTTACATTTTTATAACAAACATATACCCATTCTGAAAAGATCACTTTATAGGCAGCTTTAAATAGTTAATGAATCATTAACTAATTAATTTTGTTTTGTGATAAATTGTAAACATTCTGCTCAATGCGTACAAAGTGATGTGCGGTTATATATCAGTGTACGAGGGTGGTCTGAAAAGTTTCCGACCTTAACGTGAAGATGGCAGCACTCATAAATAAAAGCTAGTGAATTTTGTTGTTCATCTGCTGACAGTTACTCACCAAAGTTTCAGTCATTTTGGATGCGCAGTTGTTTTGTAACAGTCATTTGAGTGAGTTGATGTGAGTGGTTTTGTAAAAATGGACAAAATCGAGTATCGAGCTGTCATTAAATATTTGTTTTTGAAAGGCAGTACGCCTACGCAAATCAAAGATGAGTTGGATTCTGTCTATGGGGACTCTGCACCATCATTTACCACAGTGAAATTTTGGGCAGCTGAATTTAAATGTGGCCGTAAGAGCTTGGGAGATGATGAACGTTCGGGATGTCCAAAAACTGCAACTACCGACGAAAACATCGCCAAAGTTCACAAAATGGTGCTAGACGACCGCCGAATTAAAGTGAGAGAGATATTAGAGGTTATGAACCTGTCAAAAGAATGTGTTTGTCACATATTAAATCAACATTTAGGCATAAGAAAGATGTCGGCGCGATGGGTGCCGCGTTTGCTCGTGTTAGACCAAAAACGTGTTCGAATGAACATTTCCAACGCTTTGTTGGCGCAGTTTAAGTGCAATAAATCCGAGTTTTGGCGCCAATTAATTACTATAGATGAAACTTGGATACACCATTATAAGCCCAAAACAAAAATACAGTCCAATCAGTGAACTGCAAAGGCGGAACCAGCTTCAAAAAAAGCAAAAACTGTTTTTTCGACTGGGAAAGTGATTGCGACTGTTTTTTGAGATAGTCATTGAGTTATTTTAATCGATTATCTTCAAAAAGGAAAAACCATTTACAGGAGCATACTACGCATCATTACTTGACAAGCTAAAGGCAGAACTTGCGGAAAAACGGCCACATTAGCAGAAAAATAAAATCCTGTTTCACCAAGACAACACACTGCCTCACACCTCAGCGGTTGCCTTGGCAAAAATCCACGGATTACGGTCTGAACTACTTGATCATCCGCCTTACTCACCAGATCTAGCCCCAAGCTACTTCTTTTTGTTCTCTCATCTAAAAATTGCACTCGGAGGACAGAGATTTTCGTCAAATGAAGAGGCAATCACCTTTGGGAACAACTATTTTGCAGAGAAAAACGCTGAGTACTATTTGGACGGGTTGCAGAGATAGAAGCATCACTGGGAGAAGTGTCCAGAGTTACAAGAAGACTATGTTGAAGATAAAAAAAAATTTCGGAAAAAATGTCTTGTATCTTTGTTAGGTCGGAAACTTTTCAGACCACCCTCGTATTAACGCATGATTGTGCGCAGCGAATATGTAAGGGCTATCACTTTTCAAGCTTTTGCATTAAGGAGAGGTACCGAATCAATAAATACATCTGACGTGGGGGAATGGCTGACACAGGGTAATATACAATAAGTTGAAGCTATGAAAGTCTCTAATTTTTTGGTTCCGATTAAGTGATTTTGGATGGTATAATTTTCAAAAATTTGTATAAATTAGGAGCTTAAAGAGTTACTCTAGTGATAAAACAATTAATATGAATACAATGTAAACTGAATGTCTACTAATTTTCTAATTAAGTCTTCACTAATAATTACACGTAAAAAATAATTTAACATAACAAAACATATAGCTATGAATAATGAAAATTTCAGAAGACGGAGAGCTACATGGAGAGATAACAAAGCGGTTGCAAAAAGGAGGAAATATATTATACTAAGCATTAAAATACTTGTTATGGGACAGAAAGATATCAGAGATGCCCAAATTAATGATATGTACTTTGTATTATGCACCAGCAGTGCTACATGGAGCGGAAACGTGGGGATGAATGAGAGGAATTGGAGTAGGTTACAGGCAGGGGAGATGAAGTTCTTAAGAGCAATAAAGGGAGCAATACAAGGAGAGATAGAATAAAGAATACAGAGATTAGAGCGAAGCTAAATGTGGAAGGTATGAGGAACAGGGTGGAGAAAATGAGGATAAGATGGTATGGCCACGTGAACAGAATGGTAGAGGAAAGGTTGCCTAGAAGGATGGAAGAAGGAAGGGTGGATGGACCGAAATCAAGAGGACGACCAAGAAAAAGATAGAAGGATGAAATTACGAGGACTGTGGAGGGATGGGGATACAACGGGGAATGAATAGAGGAAGAGAAGTAGTAGAGAGACAGAAGAAAATGGAGAGGCTTGGTGAACACCCAGACTTGACAATAGCTGGAATGGGCACTGGATACACATGTGCAAATAATGGATACAAAGAAATAGAGATAGATAAAATAATAGACAAAGTTTAAAAAAAATAAAATTTATCAAATACGGTATAACGCTTAAGGATTTCAATGAAATAATAAATAATCAATTCATCACCATAACTTATAATAAATAAATTAATATAAGATAAAAAAAGCATTTAAGAAACACAATAAAATTGCATATAAATTTAATAAGTAAAATAAATTATGAAAATAACAAATTTGGAAATAAAGGGACATATAAAATAAAATGTGGAAATAATTGGATTGAAAAATGTTCTATATCAGAATGACAACTCGTAATTTTTATACAAGATTTAAAGAATATGAGAGTGCATACAAATACAATAAAATAGAATCTAATTATGCAAAATATGTGAAAGACTCAGGACATAATTTTGGAAAAATAGACGAGGATTTGTATATTTTGGATAAATGTACAAATGATAATAAATAAAAAATACAAAAAATGAAATATTTCAAATATACATCCACATAAATTTAAATAAGATAAAATAATTAATGAGAAATTAAAATTTAAAGATGACAATTTAATTAAAGGAGCTGCGCTGCCTATTATAACAAATATAAACAAATACAGGAATGAAATGTAAGATAGTTTTAATCTAAAAGACTGAATGGAAACACCATCTGAATTTTAATTTTTAATTTTAATAATATGCTCTGAAGAAGGTGGTACCATTGAACGCGCGTAAGTTTTTTAAACTTAAAAAGCAACCAAAGTTTATACTGTAATTTATTCTAATTAAGTAATTATATATAAAAACTTACCTGTTTATTGTGACCACTTTTCAGCAGCCTCTTCCTTAAATTTTCTTTCTCATCAACTGCAGCTTCTTTTTGAACTCTGCTTACATCTTTAGCATTTATTGGGCTGATTTCTTGAACATTATTCAGTTTATTTGAAAGTAATCTTTCCCTTATGGGTACTTTAGGAGAACTTTTTCTACTAGTCATTTTTACAAACAATGTTTTTAAAAATAATATCAGGTTAGATGTTGGAGCATTAGAGATATGCATAACAATTTTACTATCAATAAAATTTATCGATGCCTTGCCTTCCACTGCAAACTTCTTATGTATATTTAAATTGTGAACAGATAATTTTAGTTTAAAGTCACCACTAGTTATTTTCAAAAATAATTCTCGAAACTGATTTCTAACTAATTCTAATTCCGCTTTCTTATATTTTTGAGTTTTTATCACAGACTTCTGCTGATTCAACCATTCTACCGACAAACTGCAATTCAGAACTGATGAATTGTTAATATTAAGCACTGATACTGCCGTATTCATTATGTAATGTCAAGAAATTCCTAAGAACCGTATGATAATCTGAAACACAGATACATGACATTTAAGTAACAAAGATATATTAAAAAAAAAATTAGTTCATTTATTAATTTACAATCTTACAACACACATTTTAGCCGTTTTTGTTTTCTCTTGCCGATATGAATATTCAAAAAAAAAAATATTGTTTTCATGTTGATTTTCAAAATTGAGTCTTCACACCCCCTGGACCCAAAAAACACGTTTTTAGCGATTGGTGTGTGTGTGTGTCTGTCTCTGTGTGAACAGAATACCTCAAGAACGGAATATCATATAAAGTTGAAAATTAAGTTAGATAGCCCCTACCACTAGAGGATCTGACACGAACATTTTCATCAAAATTGGTCAACCAGACGTTTATTTGTGTCATTTTTCACTTTTTTCTGATTTTCTCAAAATATCTCAAACAATTTTTTTTTTAAATTGCCTCATTTACGAAATTTTTTATGCTCTACAAGATAGGGTAGGCGCCATGTCTGCTGAAATTCTTAAGAGGGTTGTTTTCTCGTAAAAAATTGATTTTTTTAAGATTGTGGCTTTAATATGCATTTCAGTGCAAAAATAAATATACAATAAAAGTTAAAGAGAATTAAAATCCTCAACTTATAGTTCAAATATTTTTTTGTTTTACGCTTAGTTTAGTGGTAATTAGTGATTTTCTGTTTTTTTAAGAGAATCTGTAAAAAAATCAATTTTTTAAGATTTTGGCCTTATTATGCAATTAACGACAAAATTTTATATAACCATGTGTATAGAAAATTAAAAGATCTACAACTTTTATTTTATGAATTTTTCTCTACAGAGCCTAGTTTAGCATGAAAGAGTGATTTTTCCATATCATTAAGCCAAACTAAGGTTAGTTTACATTTCGCATCATTCACTCATGATTAAAATGAGGTTATGTCTTTTGAGATGAATTTTTTGTTTATTTCCAATGTTTCATTATTAATATTAGGTTATAGTGTTCATTATTTGCATTGCCAAGAGAAAGTTGTGTGAGTGTTTCACACAAGATTTTTGTGATTTATAAGTCATATTATTCTATTATAATGGAAGCTCTTATATAAGACTAAACCTCAAAATACAACTTGAAGGATGCCTTTACAGTAACTCAGCAGTGTATAAGTTAGTTCCCATCTCATAATTATAAAAAAAGCTGATACCCATAATAAAAATCTGGTGTGAAACACTCACACAACTTTCTCTTGCCAATGCAAATAATTAACAATAAACCTAACATTAGTATTAAAACATTAGAAATGAACAAAAACTAACCTCAAAAACATAACCTTATTTTAATCATGAGTGAATGACGCAAAATGACAATCGAACTCAGTTTGGCTTAAAAATATGGAAAATCACTCTTTCTCTCTAAACTAGGCTTTGTAGAGAAAAATGCTTTAAATAAAAGTTGTAGATCTTTTAATTTTCTATAAATTTAATTATATACACTTTTGTCGTAAAATGCATACTAAGACCGAAATGTTAAAAAAATCGATTTTTCTCACGTTTCGTGAGAAAAAAAACAGAAAATCGCAAATTACCGCTAAACTAAGCGTTATACAAAAAAATGTTTGAAATAAAAGTTGTAGGTTTTTAAATTCTCTACAACTTTTATTATATAAGTTTTTGCGCTAAAATTTATATTAAAGCCGTAATCTTAAAAAAACAACGTTTTTACGTGAAAACAGCCTCACCGAGAATTTCAGCAAACATGGCGCCTACCCTATCTTGTAGAGAATAAAAAATTGAGTAAAATAGGCGTTTTAAAAAAAATCGTAGGACCAGTTTTTGAAAAAATCGCAAAAAACTGAAAAATTATACGAATAAACTACTACTTCCGGTTGACCGATTTTGATGAAAATGTTCGTGTCGCGTCCGGTAGTGGTATGTAACTTAAGTTTCAAGTTTCAAGTTCGTACGATGTTCCGTTCTTGAGATATTCTGTTCACACACACACACACACACACACACACACACACACAGACACACACACACACACAGACCAATCGCTAAAAACATGTTTTTTGTGTTCAGGGGGTCTGAAAACGTATAGATCCGGTGAAAACTCGATTTCGAAAAATCGACATGAAAACAATACTTTCCTTCCTATATATTCATATAGGCAAGAGAAAGTAAAAATTACAAACCGTAAAATTTTCTACAGAATTTTTTGATTATTATGATTTGCTTTCTCTATGTATAGGTATCAGAGGAACTAATGTCCCATAGCCGAGCGAGTGAGAGGGAGAAATGTGGCATAACTACGCATGCGCCCAAAGGTCTTTACCGTTATAATCCAGATCTGAAAACATACTACAGTCGTTATCTTGCTTGTTAGTTTACTGCATGTATAAACGCTTGCTCACAACAATGAGTAAAATTAAAGACAATGTTATTGGAACGGCGCGTATGGCTTGTGCGAGTGACAGCGTTATGCATTCTCTCACTCCCACGGCTAGGGGACATTAGTTCATCTGAATACTGTACCTACATGAATACATAAGGAAACTAAGTATTGTCTTCATGTCAATTTTTTCAATTTGAGTTTTCAACGGTAACACAAGTCTTAAGGTTGTTACCTGGCCCAAAAAACATGTTTTTACCAATTGGTCTATGTGTGTGTGCATGTCTGTGAGTGACTGTGTTTGAACAAATATCTCAAAAATGGAATGGGGTATGAAGTTATAACTTGAACTTAAGTTAGGTGAACTAGAAGTAGTAGTTTATTCATTCAATTTTTCACTTTTCTGCAATTTTTTCAAAAATGGCTCTTACAATTTTTTTAAAAATCACCTATTTACAAGATATTTTATGAACTACAAGATACGGTAAGTGCCATGTCTGCTGAAATTCATGAAGGCCTGTGCTCTCGTGGTAAAAAGAAATGGTTTTTTTTAAGATTGCACCTTTAATATCCATTTCAGGGGAAAAGCATTAAAATCAAATATTTAAGAAATTAAAAAACCTACAAAATTTATTTCAAATATTTTTTCTACAATGTTTAGTGAAGCATCAATTAGTGATTTTCTGTATTTGGCTTATTAAAATCTGTAAAAAATTTGAATATTTGTATATTGCGGCCTTAGTAAGCATTTTACAACAAAAGAGTATACAGTTAAAAGGCAGAGACCATTCTCCTACCTAAGATCCCAGAAAACACATTGCAGAAACACCAGCAAAAAATGCATTTATCCCTGGTCCTTTTAGATACTGAACGGAGAGTAACAGTGGACATCAAGAAAGTGCTTTTTGAATTTGATGTAAAAGAAAATCGAAGGCTTCATTTCAATTAAAAGACGAATGGATTTTAAGTGAATATCTTACTAGCCTACTCTTTAGTACTAACTTACTATTCGACTTTTAATTATGTGCGGCCTGAGTCTGAGAACAGATATCTCGGTAACCACTCGTCAAATTGTTACAATGTTTACACTAAAATTTTGCTTGTTCAATTCTATGTTGGTTGGTTAGCTTAAATTTTTTTAAATGTTTTTGAGATCGTAATTTTAAATGAATTTTTAAAAAGAGCCTTCTTTTTGGGGTATAATTTGAAAGAGATAAATTTGTCAGCTTATAACTACAAAACGGTTTGTCCAATCAAGTTCAAACCTTGCAGAAACATTTATCACAATGTTTCAAGTTTCTATTCTGAAGTTCAAACTTGTGGGACCATCAGTTTTTATCAGTAGCGTATTTTATACAATCTTCATCTCTTGATGTGATAGACCCAGAAAAACATGGCGAAGAGATATTTATTTTTATTTTATCAAACACCTAGGTAGGATTATCAAAAGCCATATTATTAAAATTGAAATATATATTTCTCACCACTAGAATACGGTAACAGTAATTTAGCGCTTTTAAAGTATCTGGTACACATCTTCAGTAAATTAAATTTTTTTTTAATATTTTCTCATCATAATTTAACTTCCTACTCCTACCATATATATAAAATAGATATCCTACCATATAAAAATAGATAACCGTATATAATTAGGCAAGTAAAGTACAGTCAGGTTAAGTAAAAGTTTCCACTACGGCCACAGACCACCCCCTCACTATTCAAAAAAATGAAAAAAACACCTTACAACCACAACTTGATCAATCAAATTGTTTTGGAAATATAAGCTGACAAAGTTACCCTTTTTCAAATTATACCCCAAAAAATAGTATCTTTTTAGAAATTCATTTAAAATAACAGTCAAAAGTTTTAAAAAAAATGCAAGCTAACCAACCAACACAGAATTGAAGAGGCAAAATTTTAGTGTAAACATTGTAACAATTGAGTGGTTACCGAGATATCTGTTCTCACACTCAACCGCACAAATTAAAAATCCGAGTAGTTAAAGGTTGGTAAATTAGTATGAAGCTAATTTCAATTTGTAAATTTTTAACATTTGAATTATCTCATCTCAATCGAAATTTCGCAATGACTCAGGGAAAAAATTGGTAGTTAGCAATGACTTTGTACTTGTAACTGGCTCTCAACATGCTGTAAAACATGACCCCAGGACCACTTCCTGACCTGTGAGGGGTATTTCATGCCCCCTAGCAATGCCTGCCACACAATAATATTCAGAATTTATGCCTATGATGCAAATTATAAATATTAATCGAAAATTAACAAATATTGATCAATAAACAGAAATTATTTTTTTTTCTCAGCCGCTGACATAATCCACTAATACATTCCT
This sequence comes from Catonia carolina, assembly GCA_035578175.1. NCBI lineage: Eukaryota > Metazoa > Arthropoda > Insecta > Hemiptera > Achilidae > Catonia > Catonia carolina. The sequence goes on from JAQMRL010000001.1 coordinate 188,862,125, forward strand.
TCCACTGCCGGCCGCATTGGCGCAGTTGGTAACATGCTCGCCTCTCATCATGCGGTCTTGGGTTCGAATCCCATTCACGCACGGCATTTTTTCATACGTTACAAAAAATCATTTCATCATTCACCGCCTGCATTAGCAGTAATTGCAAAATAGTCGGACGTTAAACAAAAAAACAAAAAAAAAATCCTTCCACTACATAAACAGCATTTTCATGCCATGATAGGTTATTCAGACTACACCTTGAGGAGATGAATTTTACAGTCTAATTAAAATAACCAAGTAAAGGTGTAGTAAAGTACTTTCAGAGCTCAACAGCTGCTGTTTGCTTTTTTACTTTCTCTTGCCTATATGAATATATAGGAAGGAAAGTATTGTTTTCATGCCGATTTTTCGAAATCGAGTTTCACCGGATCTACACGTTTTCAGAACCCTGAACCCCAAAAATATGTTTTTAGCGATTGGTTTGTGTGTGTGAACAGAATATCTCACGAACGGAACATCGTACGAACTTGAAACTTAAGTTATATACCACTACCGTTCCCGACACGAACATTTTCATCAAAATCGGTCAACTGGAAGTACTAGTTGTTCGTGTAAACACTCATGATTAAAATTAGGTTATGTTTTTTGTTTATTTCTAATGTTTTATTACTGATATTAAGTTATATTGATCATTATTTACATTGGCAAGAGAAAGTCGTGTGAGTGTTTCACACCAGATTTTTTAAAATTTCTATACCACAGTTTAATATTTTGGTACCCGGCAGGCAGTTAACAGCACACTGTTTTAATGAGTTTCTACTTTCAATGTTGAGTATATGACCGAGGTTTCTAGCAATCTCATAATGTTTACAGATTCTCAATAAAGAGAAAACGTATCTATTGTTGTTTTCTAACCCAATCCTCTTGACATCTCCTCTCACTATCCAAACACAAAAACACAACATAACCTAAAATTCGATTTGTAACACTAATGGCAACGAATAAAAATTAACACAATAATGTAATCAGACTAAAGTGAAACCGTGAAAACTTACTGATTTTCCAGTGATTTCATAAATTTCAGTTCAACTATGGAGAAAATATTCTATAATGAACTCAACTTAATAGCGAACAAACATTGCAACGACACCGGCAGTGCAAATAAAATCAGCTGAGGTCGGTCGGCGATATATTTTTTGAAAAGTAACGGCTATTAAATTAATTTTTTTAACAGTTGTTTACTTACAATCAGTTAAATAATAACTATAAGAAAATTAGGTAATATGAAAAAAGTTACGAAAATGGAATAAAAATACATACTTACAAATATATTTGCGTATAGTTCCCTTAAGGAGAGCGCATAGAGTAATAAAGCAATAAAGCATGCTTTATTACTCTATGGGAGAGCGCTAAAAACGCAAAAATCTAGCTCTTGGTGGTGGCCTGTTCCTCCTTTTAGCTTCCCAAAAACGTTTCATCCTTTCACTTTGCGTCTTTTTCTCTTCGTCTGTCCATTTTCGCCCACTTCTTTTGGCTTGTGATCTGAACTGAATTTCCTGGTTTCTGATTTTTTCTCCACAAATTTTGCGGTCGTGAATGTCTTCCATTGTGATGCACAATTCTTGCAGGTCTTCCATAGTTTCTTTGTACCAAGAGGTGCCCAACTTTGAAGTGGAAATAATGTTTAATATTCTTTTTGTCATTCTGGTGTCACTCATTCTGGCTATATGTGTAAAAAACCTCACTCTGCGTAAATATAATAGTAAAAATATAACAGTGCTTTTTAGCTTTTGTTTTACTTAAATTTCTTTCCCGTCTCATTTTGTGTAGCCAGCAACTACTGCCCGTTGTTGAGGGTGGTAAGGTGCACTTTTGGTGATAGAGAAGGTGCAAATAAATAAATACATAGGCCTACATTGTTGGGTAAGCTCCATGACAGATGAAATTCTCGAGGGCCTTATAGTCTTGTGGTAATTTTTTTGATCTAGAGCAAACGCGGATACAACTAAAGTAGTAAAAAAAACTCACGACTTTTATTTATTTCAAACTTTTTCTTTACAACGCTTAGTGTAGCATCATTCGCAATTTCGGTATTTTCTCATCAAAAAAATATATAAAAAAAGAATAGTTGGAGATTGCGACTTTATAACTTTATTTTGTTTTATTGAGTGCATTTTACGACCAAAGTCAATTTTTTTTTATTATAGATAGATAACACTGTTTTAATGAGTTTCTACTTTCAATGTTGAGTATATGACCGAGGTTTCAGTTCAACTATGGAGAAAATATTCTATAATGAACTCAACTTACAAATTTAATTATTTGCATTGGCAAGAGAAAGTTGCGTGAGTGTTTCACATCAGATTTTTTTTTATTTTCTTTACCTAAATTGTTTATATAGGCCTACATATGAATATGGGTTGCTGAAACTGGTGAATACGGGCTAAAGTTTAAAGATAAATAGTCTCTCAGGAATGTTTTGATTTATTAATTTATTATTTATTATTTTTATTATTTATTATTGTTGTTGTTATTATTTATTGTTTATTATTTATTAGTTGCAGTAAGCAACTAGTTACTTAAAACTAACGTACAGTGTTTTTCTTTAGCGATAATATCCCCCCCACCGCAAACAACATGTAAATAGTTATGCAGTCACCCACTGGTGCTAGCACTTCTTTCTAAAGTCACATTCAGTATTCTATAAACACTAGAAATATTAATTTCTTACATCTCTAACTTAAACCTATTGTTAATCTACTAACTTAGGTAAATATACGTATAACTATAACTTAAAAGACTTGTTACATTGACTATTATTTATTATACTAGCAATTTTATGTGTGTTAGCACTAATGATAAATATTGGTACAAAGCCCGTATTCACCAGTTTCAGCAACCCATATTCATATGTAGGCCTATATAAACAATTTAGGTAAAGAAAATAAAAAAAATCTGATGTGAAACACTCACGCAACTTTCTCTTGCCAATGCAAATAATTAACAATAAACCTAAAATTAGTAATAAAACATTACAAATAAACAAAAAACTAACCTCAATAAACATAACCTTATTTTAATCATGAGTGAAAGACGCAAAATTAAAATTAACCTCAGTTTGGCTTAAAAATACGGGAAATCGCTCTTTCACGCTAAACTAGGCTCTGTAGAGAAAAATGCTGTAAATAAAAGTCGTAGCTCTTTTAATTTCCTATAAATTTGATTATATACACTGTTGTCGTAAAATGCATACTAAGGCCGAAATCTTTAAAAAATCGATTTTTCACACGTTTTCGTGAGAAAAAACAGAAAATTGCTAATTACCGCTAAACTAAGCGGTATATAAAAAAATGTTAAAAACAAAAGTTGTAGAATTTTAAATTCTCTGCAACTTTTATTAGGTAGGCCTATATACATTTTTGGGCTAAAATGCATATTAAAGCCATAATCTTAAAAAACAAATTTTTTACGTGAAAACAGCCTCACCGAGAATTTCAGCAAACATAGCGCCTACCCTATCTTGTAGAGCATAAAAAAATAATTTGGTGTGAAACACTCACACGACTTTCTCTTGCCAATGCAAATAATCACCTCACCTCACCTCACCGCACCGCACATCACACATCACACATCACACCACACCCCCACCTCCCCATCCCCTAACATTAGTAATGAAAAATTAGAAATAAACAAAAAACTAACTTCAAAAAACATAACTTTATTTTAATTATGAGTGAATGATGCAAAATGAAAGAAAACCTCAGTTTGGCTTAATAATACGGAAAATCATTCTTTCACGCTTAACTAGGCTCTGTAGAGAAAAAATGCTCTAAAGAAAAGTTGTAGATTTTTTAATTCCCTATAAATTTGATTATAAACACTTTTATCATAAAATGCATACTAAGGCCAAAATCTTAGTATGTTCGGACAATTGTCTATGTCGTGTTAAAATTTCAAACTTTTCGGACAAATAGTTATCACCCACCGGGTTGGTCTAGAGGTAAAATAGTCGCCAAAATTATCTGTTTAACAGCTGATTTTCGGAGACGAAGGTTCCTGGTTCAAATCCTAGTAAAGGTAGTTACCTTTATACGGGTTTGAGCCGGCCGCATTGGCGCAGTTGGTAACGTGCTCGCCTCTCATCATGCGGTCTTGGGTTCGAATCCCATTCAGGCATGGCATTTTTTCATACGTTACAAAATATCATTTCACCCTTCACCGTCTGCATTAGCAGTAATTGCAAAACAGTCGGACGTTAAACCAAAAAAAAAAAAAAAAAAAAAAAAAAAAAAAAAAAAAAAAAAATATACGGGTTTGAATGCTAGACAGTTGTTACCGGTGTACTTTGATGGTTTTGGTTCAATTAACCACACTCTCTCAGGAATGGTCGGCCTGAGTTTGTACAAGACTACACCTCATTTACACGTCATACATATCATCTTCATCTCATTGGGTCATAGAGTTGCTTATTGTTCTGAATTGAACAGATTGCAACGTACACACATTAGGGATTTGGGAAAAAAATAGTTTTCGAGTTACACGCCTCTAAACGAATGAAATTTGTTGCGGTAGCTAACATACCGGGTCTTTTTGTCTTCCAACCTCGATATGGCAATTTGTAAACAACATTAAAAATATAGGACTATCATGGGTCAACGCAGAATAAAATGAGGGAAATTTTGTTGATAAATATGTTGAAATCAGACTCATAGTTTTGGAGATGCAAGAATTTAAACTCGGGTGTTTATGATTATGAAACCGATAGTAGGTTATGGTTTTTGAGGTTAGTTTTTTAATTTTATTTCTAATGTTTTATTAATAATGTTAGGTTACATTGTTCATTATTTTCATTGGCTAGAGAAAGTTGTGTGAGTGTTTCACACCTGATTTTATTTATTGAACGTAGCTAAGAACATTCTTGATCATGTCACCTTTCAAACAAAAAAAAACTAATTCAAAACACCCCTTTTTTATATCTGAGGTTAAATATGTATTTAAATATATTTATATTTCCTATGTTTTAATATATCATCTTATTTATAATAGCTAATGTTTTTGGTGTTAGAATCTTGCCAGAAGGTAACATCATTCCCCTCCTGGAATAAGACCACTGGATCGAATTGTCAACCCTAGTACCATATTTCCATCCCTCTTCTCTCATGACCTCGCACTCTTCTCTCCAATGCCATGTCCAACTCCATATTTGGATCCTCTTCTTACTTCTTACTTCTTACGTGTCGATTAATTCTTCTGTTTAATTTTAATTGGAAATTTTACAGATTTTAATCATTTCTTTCTTCTTCTTATTTCAATCTTCAGTTTAATTTTGTCCTCCTGGAAATTTTACAGAGTTAAATAGATGTTTACAATTTTTGTCGTTTATCTTCTTGTACTAAATCTTCTTGGCATTGGATGGCAGGTTGATGGTTGATGGCCGGATGAAAATCTATTGCTGGACTAGGTTTAACCAATCCAATCCCTATACATAAAGATAACCCTTCAACCTACTTCTATATGTACAGTGTTAACCCCAAACCAGGCTAGAGAATGATGTCATCCTTGTAACAAGATTATATTTAAGAATTAAATATCCGAGGAATTTTTTAATAAATTGTAAAATTTCATAAATTTACAAAAGATTGTGATAAAATTTAACATTCGTGTTCATCTATAGATATACAAAATTTAAATGAAATATTTTTTGTTACCTTAGAAACCACTTAATATTTTAAAACCCTATTGTTATTTAAATTTAATTAGAAGTTACTGTTTTAAAGAATTGGCGTGTATTATTAGATACAGAATGTAAAAAAACAAAAAAAAATTCCTCGATTATTTAATTCTTACATATAATCTTGTTACGAGGATGACATCATTCTCTAGCCTGGTTTGGGGTTAACACTGTACATATAGAAGTGGTTTGAAGGGTTATCTTTATGTATAGAGATTGGATTGGTTAAACCTAGTCCAGCAATAGATTTTCATCCGGCCATCGACCATCAACCTGCCATCCAATGCCAAGAAGATTTAGTACAAGAAGATAAACTACAAAAATTGTAAGCATCTATTTAACTCTGTAAAATTTCCAGGAGGACAAAATTAAACTGAAGATTGAAATAAGAAGAAGAAAGAAATGATTAAAATCTGTAATATTTCCAATTAAAATTAAACAGAAGAACTAATTGACAAGTAAGAAGTAAGAAGAGGATCCAAATATGGAGTTGGACATGGCATTGGAGAGAAGAGTGCGAGATCATGAGAGAAGAGGGATGGAAATATGGTACTAGGGTTGACAATTCGATCCAGTGGTCTTATTCCAGGTGGGGAATGATGTTACCTTCTGGCAAGACTCTAACACCAAAAAAATTAGCTATTATAAATAAGATGATATATTAAAAACATAGGAAATATAAATATATTTAAATACATATTTAACCTCAGATATAAAAAAGGGGTGTTTTGAAATTAGTTTTTTTTTGTTTGAAAGGTGACATGATCAATTTTAGTGGTTTTTTAGAAGTTAGAAGAACATCAAAAGCCTTTTATAATTTAACCTCCGCAACAACAGTGAAGATACTCAGAGTGAAACTTTTTAAAACATTGGACTTAGAGTTACGATTTTGTTAATAATTTATTTCATTTAATCTTTTTTTTACTTATACGACAGTTGTAGAAGTAGAAAAACGATTACTAATCATCGTCATCTCATCATCATTGTTTTTGTTTATCATTTGTTTTTGTTGTATATAAATAGATTACCAGAAATCTTACCCAACAGTAGAGCTTTATTGTTTGCTGATGATACTTCAATTATAAACAAAAGTTTACTGGTAGATAGTCTCGAAGTGAATATACATATTAGCATATAATCTGTAGTCCAATTTCTGAATAAATTAATGTTAACAGTTAATGGGAAAACAGAGAAGTGAATGCCTTTATACAAATTAATATCCTAGATCATGTGCAAAGAGTGAAGTTTCTAGGATTGTCACTAGATAGGGACTTTATCGTAGTATTATTATACCGATTAAATTTGTGGTAAAATATCACCTGGGGTATTTGCATTAAAACAAATTGCCAGATTAAATGATAAAAAATTGCTAATAACAGCTTACCATGGTTTAATTTTATCTCATATCAGGTATGCCATATTAATATGGGGCAATTCATCACAGTGTAACATGGAAAGTTTTTAAAATACAGAAAAAAGCAGTCAGGTGTATGATGGGAGTCACCTTACCTCATGCAGATCACTATTTTTAAAGAGCTGCAATTACTCACAGTTCCTTCTTTGTACATTTTTGAAGTGATAAGTAAAGCAAAATACCTTTTTACAGAATTTAGATATTCACTGCCACTACGCAAGAATCAATTTTTATCTTGCTAATCACAACACTAAATTGTTTAAACAAAAACTAATCTCAAACTAGAAAACTGGTTTGAAACACTCACACAACTTTCTCTTGCCAATGCAAATAATTAACAATAAACCTAACATTAGTAATAAAACATTACAAATAAACAAAAAACTAACCTCAATAAACATAACCTAATTTTAATTATGAGTGAAAGACGCAAAATAAAAATCAACCTCAGTTTGGCTTAAAAATACGGAAAATCACTCTTTCTCTCTAAACTAGGCTCTGTAGAGAAAAATGCTCTAAATAAAAGTTGTAGATATTTTTATTTCCTATAAATTTGAATATATAAAATTTTGTTGTAATATGCATACTAAGGCCGAAATCTTTAAAAAAAATCGATTTTCACTCGTTTTCGTGAAAAAAAATCAGAAAATCGCTAATTACCGCTAAACTAAGCGTTATACAAAATAATGTTTGAAATAAAAGTTGTAGGATTTTAAATTCTCTACAACTTTTATTATATAAATTTTTGCGTTTAAATGCATATTAAAGCCGTAATCTTATAAAAACAAAGTTTTTAGGTAAAAACATTCTCACCAATAATTTCAGCCAAGATGGCGCCTTCCCTATCTTGTAGAGACAAAAAAATTGAGTAAACCAGGCGATTTTTAAAAAAAATCTAGGACCAGTTTTTGAGAAAATCGCAAAAAGTGAAAAATGACACGAATAAACTACTACTTCCGGTTGACCGATTTTGATGAAAATGTTCGTGTCGGATCCGGTCGTGGTATGTAACTTAAGTTTCAAGTTTGAAGTTCGTACGATGTTCCGTTCTTGAGATATTCTGTTCACACACAGACCAATCACTAAAAACATGTTTATTGGGTTCAGGGGGTCTGAAAATACGTAGATCCGGTGAAAACTCGATTTCGAAAAATCGACATGAAAACAGTACTTTTCTCCTATATATTCATGTAGGCAAGAGAGAGTAATTAGTAAATCAGGCGATTTAAAAAAAAATCGTAGGACCAGTTTTAGAGAAAATCGCAAAAAATTACACGAATAAACTACAACTTCTGGTTGACCGATTTTGATGAAAATGTTCGTGTCGGGTCCGGTAGTGGTATGTAACTTAAGTTGCAAGTTTCAAGTTCGTACGATGTTCCGTTCTTGAGATATTCTGTCCACACACAGACCAATCGCTAAAAACATGTTTTTACTTTCTCTTGCCTGTATGAATATATAGGAAGGAAAGTACCTAATGTTTTCATGTCGATTTTTCGAAATCGAGTTTTCACCGGATCTACAAGTTTTCAGACCCCCTGAACCCAAAAAACATGTTTTTAGCGATTGGTGTAATAGTGCGTGCGTGCGCGCGCGCGCGTGTGTGTGTGCGTGAACAGAATATCTTAAGAACGGAACATCGTACGAACTTGAAACTTAAGTTACATACCACTACCGGATCCGACACGAACATTTTCATCAAAATCGATCAACCGGAAGTAGTAGTTTATTCGTGTAATTTTTTGCGATTTTCTCAAAAACTGGTCCTACGATTTTTTTTAAAAATAGCCTAATTTACTAATTTTTTATGCTCTACGAGATAGAGTAGGCGCCATGAATACTGAAATTCTCGGTGAGGCTGTTTTCACGTAAAGAAATAGTTTTTTTAAGATTACGGCTTTAATATGCATTTTAGGGCAAAAATTTACACAATATAAGTTGTAGAGAATTTAAAGTCCTACAACTTTTATTATTAATATTTTTTTGCATAACGCTTAGTTTAGCGGTAATTAGCGATTTTCTGTTTTATTCTCACGACAACGTGTGAAAAATCGATTTTTTTAAGATTTCGGGCTTAGTATGCATTTAATGACAAAAGTGTATATGATCAAATTTATAGGAAATTGAAGGATCTACAACTTTATTTAAAGCATTTTTCTCTACAGAGCCTAATTTAGCGTGAAAGAGTGATTTTCCGTATTTTCAAGCCAAACTGTGGTTTATTTTCATTTTGCGTCTTTCATATATGATTAAAATTAGGTTATGTTTATTGAGGTTAGTTTTTTGTTTATTTGTAATGTTTTATTACTAATGTTAGGTTCATTGTTAATTATTTGCATTGGCAAGAGAAAGTTGTGTGAGTGCTTCACACCAGATTTTTATAGTATACAGAACTTTGCACTTTCGTGTATTACTAATTTGTGTCACTATTACCAATTGTAACAATACAAATATACTGTAAAAGATACTTTTCAGGTTAGTTGTTGCAAAAAAATTACTTTCATAATAAGGCTTTTTATTTTATAGCAATCTTAAATTATACATTACATTTTTAAAAAATGGCTAGTACAAAATATATAAAAGTACAGAGTATATAAAATATATATACTGTTTGTAATTAACGTCAAGCAATACATAATCACCGTGATTAGTAGCCCTGAATTCAAAACCTGCTATAGGACCACACAAATTAACAGAAGATTTAACTCGATTCAACCAACTTTTTAAAAATGTTCTTCTTCCATCATGATCTAATTTTGGTAAAGTTACTTTATTATGTAACTTTTCTTGTTGAAACACAACAAACATGTAAATGTAATAACCAGATCTTCGTTGTGGAGGATTTGGAGATTGGTAACCTAAAAATTAATGTAACTGTTGAAAATAGTTTTGTAAGGTATCTTTAAGCCCAATTTCCACACGCATAGTTTACTGGCGCCATCTTTTTGGCGTGTGGAAACACAGTAGATGAACTGGCGCCAGTCGATTGGCGCCACTTTTCATATCGCCAGTAGGAGTACAAGACAGTAGTACTTTCTGGCGCCAGTTATTGCTATTGCTCAATTGTTTGCGCTTGTGTAACCTACTATCTGAACAAGTAAGTGTACCTAAAATGTTGATGTCGATGTCAAAGAATCGCCCAAAGCCAAAAATCTGAGTGCTACTTGCAATTTTAATTTAGCTGGCACGGCATTTCTCATATGAGTGTCTGATTTTTGTATGTGAGAGATACGGCTTAACAAGAAATCAAAATTGTTTTTTGACATTCTAAAATGATTTAAAAAATCTTCCGGGTTTTCAAATGCTACCTCTCGAATTGATGAATTCGATGCACCCATAATTCTTCTGCGAGAAATCCACTTACGTACCCACCATGTATGTCTTCGCGGATGCAATATTTCATATAGTTCTAATGATAAGATTTGCACAACAGCGTTAATACCTGCTTGCACTACTGTTGAATCCATTTCAGAAACAACGACAACTCTTAAAAACGTACAACACAGTAGTTTCTCGGCAAACAACTCGTTAGACTGGCGTGCCAATATCCAAATGTATGGAAACACAAACTGGCGCCAGTGATAATAAAAATTAACTGGCGCCGGTCCATATTATACAATTTGGCGCCAGTAAACTATGCGTGTGGAAACTGGGCTTTTACTGTGCTGGATCCAGAATTTCTCTGAGGGCAAAAAGCTGGTTTCACATTCCTCCCAATCCATCCATTTTCAGAACACATCAATCAAACATTTTTTAGCCTCATTTATTTCCCAATATCAAAATTACAACTTATATCCAGATACAACTGTAAATACCTATATAACTTATTTGTATATTTATGTTACCAAGGGTCAATTAGCTGAAGGGCATTTGCTCCCTTTTGCCCCTTCTAGATCCAACACTGTTCTCTTATCATCTACTTAACATGCTAATTGGTCTAAATTAATTTGTTACAAATGGAATATACTTTTTTTTGTTAGAATACGATTCTTAAATGCAAGTGACTGAAAATGCACTTGGCGTAATGTACAAAATTGATATTACATCAGTTATAAACTCATCTATGAATACTTGAAGATGAATCAAACAATGTTTTTCTTTTTTACTCTCTCACACTGTTTTCTATTGTGTAAAGTTCAAAATATCCGATGGAGGAAACTTTCTACACTCAAGATTTCATGACCCTCGAAGAAAAAAAGTGTTTTTTTTTTTAAATACAAGATGTGGCTATTAAATAATGAAACTGATGTAAAATATTTTATTTTTATTTTATACATAATTACTTATTGTCACCTTCAATGTACACTCCTTCTTTATCCCTACAACGCTCCATGCAAATTTTCCATTGTTGGAAACAGTGCTAGAAGTCATCGTCTGTCAGCTCCTTCAGGACACGTGCCGCTTTCTCTTTTACAGCTTCCACAGACTCAAATCTTGTTCCTTTTAATGCAGATTTCACTTTAGGGAACTGGTAGAAGTCACATGGTGCAAGATCTGGTGAATAAGGTGGATGTTCTAACACTGAGATGCTGTACTTGACTAGATGCTGTACTCTTGACAGATAATGCTGAATGAGCTGGCACATCGTCTTGGTGGAGAACCCATGATTTGTCCTTCTACATTTCAGGGCGTTTTTTCCTTACTCTTTGACGTAGTTTAGAAAGTACCTCAAGGTAGTAATATTGATTAATTATTTGACCTTCAGGAACCCAGTGAAGGTACACAATCCCATGAATATAAAAAAAAAACAATCATCATTTCTTTAAATTTTGACTTGCTCATTCGAGATTTTTTGGCTCTCGGTGAAGTTCGGCTCTTTCAGTGCATGGATTGGCGCTTTGTTTCAAGACTGTAAGTAAAAAGCCACGTTTTATCACATGTTATTATCTTTTATATGTTCCCTACGGTGAAATCTGCTTTAAAAGGAACAAGATTTGAGTTTGTGGAAGCTGTAAAAGAGAAAGCAGCACGTGTCCTGAAGGAGCTGACAGAAGATGACTTCCAGCACTGTTTCCAACAATGAAAAATTCCCATGGAGTGTTGTACGGATAAAGAAGGAGTGTATATTGAAGGTGACAATAAGTGATTATGTATAAAATTAAAATTAAATTTTTTATAACGTGAGTCTCGTTATTTAACAGCCACACCTTGTATGTGTGCATATGTGAGTGCTTGTTGTATTAATTTTGCAGCAACATCTACTGGATAGATTGGGTTGAAGCTTGTAGGACAGGTAGTTGAAGTTGGGTAGGCCTACTTTACTTTGGTTCTTACAATCAACTGTAGAAGTGTGTCGCTCCATGCAAATCAACAGACATAATTGTTTAATTGTTGGGATCTGAAAAAGAATGTACATGGCGGCCCGACAGTGAGGAGGCATGATGATGGATAGGCCTACTAGCGTACATGTTTCCCGCACTGACTGGACCCCAAATATGTGCCTTTCCCAGTAGATATTATCTATAAAAAATAAATAATGCTACAATTTACAATTTTAGTTGTCTGTGAATTTAACTCCAATATAAAAATAACATTAATTTTACAAGGCAGAAATTTTCAATTTAATACATCTATGTGTAATTGAACGTCAAAAGTATAATCATGTTAACATATTGGAATATTAGGCCTACTTATAAAAGATAAAGTGAACTGCAGAAATCATCTTACAAGTCTTCAAACAAATCTGTTACATTACAGTTTTTATTTTAACCAATTTTGATGCTTCCTTTTTTCAAACTGTTAAAACAATCTATTCAAAAATATACATTTTAACGTGCTTAAATGACTGGATAAATAATAGGAGTGGTACTGGAAATCTTATAAAAACAGCTAATTTAAGAGTTACAAAAAACTATACACATAGGTACTGTACTGCCTTTTTCAGTTTTATAACACTTTGTGTCTGCAGCATACTTGCATGTATGTGAGTGATTTTTTTTAATTTGTTGCATAATTACGATTGTATTGTTATATATGTTTTAAGAGAGCAGTATTGGGTTTTACCTGTTGCTCTCACATGTAAAACTTTATTAAATAAATAATTATTAAAATGCACTCAATCTGTTAGTTCCACGGATACAAAAATAGTTCTGTTTCATATCACATGATCAGCCAATTAAATGACAAGCATTTACGAACAGAAGAAATAGAAGTGTAAAAGACATTAGTTAGAGCTATCTCCTCTGAAAATAATGAATTTCATTATATAGCCAGACCCTGTGGTGAATGAAGTGAAGGTGTCATGTGCAGGGTCAAAAATATGTGCTTTTCAGAGGGCTTGGCATGCTGATAAGCACACTTTACAACTCAGTAACCAAGGCAATAGTAAACCACCTCACTCCTTGTTTCATGTCAAATCTCTAGAGTTTCAAACCAGCCTTTCGGCTGACAATCTGAACAATAACAATAGACATTATCAGGAAATCAAAGCATCAAGAAATTGGAAAGATTTGCACCACTGCAGAGGACACATTCAGGAAAATGATATGCTTAGATAATTTATCCAAGTTTATTACAGATGTTTTAAAATAGGATGAGAGTAAACACTTACATAATTATTTAGCACAGGGAAATTTTTAATGTAATATTTCCCTGCAGGGAAATTTTTTCTTGTAATGAAACAGCTGATTTATTTTAAACATCTACTTTTATTGTTAAACAGTAAAAGTGATATGAATGGATAACCTAATTGAAATTTTTTTAACATTTAACATTTTTTTCTTTAAAAAAATACAATATTCATACTCCAACCAAGTAAAATCAATTATTTAAACAAAATTATTTCTTCTTTTTAAAGTCAACAAATTAGGCCTATAATGGAAAACAAAACACAGAAATTACAAATACCTAACTTATACTTTCGCCACTATCAGAAGAATCCGAACCACTGTCATTAAAGTTAATGATACAATTTTCTACTGCTAAGTCAAATAAACATTCTCTGTTGTACAAATCGTCTTCTATGTGTATTACATGATTACAATATTTTTCCCTATGCGAAGAATCCATGTTTGTAAATTTTGCAACTAAACAAGATTCAATGGATTCCAGGGTATTTCTTAAGGTATTATTTCCAACATATCGTTTAACCTCAAACCTTTGACCCGCCAAGTTTACTTTGTCCCGTAAGATGCATTGTAACATACAACCAATATTCCGCTGCAGGATATAACACGACTGTTTGAATTATGATTACTTTACAAAATGTAAAAAAGGTAAATTTTTTATCAAAAAAGGGAAATTTTAAAATTGCAACAGAAAACATTTCCCTCGTGAATTGTTTTTGCACTCTCATCCTATTTTAATCTTACTGTAATCTCCTATCAAATAACAATGTGTTTGGGATTAGGGATCCCAAACAATTCATCAATTCTTGATAGTGTAATCAAGAATTCGTAACACACACTAAGTGAAAAGTTTACGTACTTGCTATAATTGAATGACTTGGAATCTTACCAAACAATTCTTCTTTCTAGAAAAAAATTATATATATTACACAAAAGTAAAGCATATGTTTAATATAAATATTTTAAGTAATATAAATTATATTTTGTCCTTCAAGTGTATTTTATTATTTATCACTTTTCTCTCAAATAACAGATCCAATAATAAGGAGCAAGTAAAAGTATGCAAATGTTGTTTGTGGTAGAATTTATAAGAGTTCGTCTCTATTCTCCATTCGTTGTGTGTAAACAACAATTACAGTCCGCAACATGCACTTTGACATATATGGATCTGTTGAAAAACTGAGTCTAAATAAGTCTGCAGATAGAGCTGGGTCTGGAACTTTGTCGTAGGCTACAGATAAAAACAAAAAAACAGGTAAAAAACAAAAACCAACTTATGCAGGTAGAAAATACATCAATATATTGCCACAAGGTTTAAAAAGTTGTGACAATTTGTCATTTTAAAAAAAAGCTAAAACAATATTTGATTGATGAAACATTTTACAGTGTGCTTTCTAAATAGTTTTGGTTGAAAAGTACTTCTAATAAACTTCTAATTAACTTCTAATCAAACTTCTAATTAATATTAATATTGTGTATCAACTTCTAATTAAAATATTGTGTACTATTTGATACAAAGGGGTTCATGACAAGCCTACTGAGTTAAGCAGTAGCAGGAAAAAATTATTGGTAAGTGATGAATTTATCATTGTGTTTGATTATTTTATTTTTAATTTTGTGTGATATTTGATTCAATGGGGTTCATGACAAGCCTACTGAAGTAAGCAGTAGCAAAAACAATTTTTTGGTGGTAAGTGATGAATTTATCATTGGTGATAAACTTTCAGTTTATCAGTTTTTATCTTGACATATCCTATACGCCCTTTGGAGTCTCCTGAATGCAAGAAAAAAAAAGATGTTTTATACACATACCGGTAGTCCCACGTAATTTGAACCATAGGGAAATAGCATTGATTTTCATTAGTTTGTTCCCACGAACAATAGTTTTCTTCCCACGAATAAATGAAGACTTGTTATAATCAGAAATCATTAGAAAATGTTTAGACCTTTTAAAAAATATCAATTTTGATACATTTTAAGCTGTATTTTAGCTTAAATACAGAAATATATAAATATGCAACTGTTTTCAATTTATGTACTGAAAATTTTATCAACTTGTCACATCATATAGCTCGTAATGATAATAGTGAGTAATGGTAATGTTCAAATTTAACCCTATGGTTCAAATTCCGTGGGACACCCGGTGCATATAAATATAGTGACAAATAGGTAACTATTATGTTTTAATAAAATAGTTTTTGTGTTTTTTTAACAATAGCAGTCATTTTATAAGGTGGTTTTCTGATGTCTTAATCTTAAAAAGAAAGAGTTCTATTGTAAGTGGGCTATTATCAACCTCTTTATTGATATATATTTTTAAAATCTTTTTATATTCTATGTTCTTTTCTTTTAATACCCATTTATCTGGGTTTATTTACCGTTGCATTCTTTTAGATTCAATTTATTCTGAATAATTCTAAGGTTTAGAATATTATTATTCATCCACCTCCTTTGTCGACTAATTTTTTATTTATTTATTTTTTTTATTGAGTGATGATGCCTACATAAGCCTTGGGCTTGTGCGTAGGTAATGATATGTGGTGATTTACAGATGAAAAAAATGCCAGACCTGACCGGGAATCGAACCTGGGACCCCGGCATAGTAGCCAGTTGCACTGACCACTACACCATGGGCCGGCCAACAAATTCCAGTTGTAACTTGGGTATGAATAAGCCATGCTGTTATAAAGTATTAGTTTGTTAACCAATTTAGGCATCGTAACAAATAATATGTTACACTGTATAATAGCGATTAAAATTATTTATAAATTGCTTACAACAAATTAATTTCAATTGATACATACAGTAACATCAAAAAGAATCCAATGAATCATTATTGGGTAATTTAGTTTTGCTGACAGTGAGTCTCTTCTTATCAATAACAAGGTATACTGCGTAGTCTAAAAATAAAAAATGAAAAACAGTCAAATTTACAAAAATAGGTTTCACAAACCAGTATTTTGCATACATTGCCCGTTGTTTTCTTCAATAACAACTAAGAAGCAATGGTTAAAACAAATATAAGAAATAATTTTACTTCTCTTTTTAATTTCTGTTGCATTTATGAATGTATAGGAATAGGAAGGAAAGTATTGTTGTAGTCGATTTTTCGAAATCGAGTTTTCACCAGATATACACATTTCAGTTGTATCATTTTGCATCTTCTACTCATAGGTAAGTCAATCTATACATTGCTCAAACTTAAAAAATATGAAGGAAGGAGGATTATTTATTAAAAAAAATTTGGTGTGAAACACTCACATGACTTTCTTGCGCCAATTCAA
This sequence comes from Catonia carolina, assembly GCA_035578175.1. Classification (NCBI taxonomy): domain Eukaryota; kingdom Metazoa; phylum Arthropoda; class Insecta; order Hemiptera; family Achilidae; genus Catonia; species Catonia carolina. The sequence goes on from JAQMRL010000001.1 coordinate 188,879,102, forward strand.
ATAATTAACAATACAAACTAACATTAGTAATAAAACATTAGAAATAAACAAAAAACTAACTCACTAAACATAACCTTATTTTAATCATGAGTGAATGATGCAAAATGAAAATCAACCTCAGATTGGCTTAAAATACGGAAAATCACTCTTTATCGCTAAACTAGGCTCTGTAGAAAAAAATGCTCTAAATAAAAGTTATAGATCTTTTAATTTCCTATATATTTGATTACGTGCACTTTTGTCGTAAAATGCATACTAAGGCTGAAATCTTAAAAAATCAATTTATTTTACAGTTTTTTATTAAAAAAATCACTTATTACCACTAAACTAAGCGTTATACAAAAAAATGTTGGAAATAAACATAGGAATTTTAAATTCTCTACAACTTTTATTATATAAATTTTTGCGCTAAAATGCATAAAAAGCCGCAATCTTAAAAAAAAACAATTTTTTTACATGAAACAGCCTCCCCAAAAATTTCAGCAGATATGGCGCCTACCCTATTTTGTAGAACACAAAAACCTAGAAAATAAGGCGATTTTTGAAAAATCGTAGGATTTTTGAGAAAATGGCAAAAAAGTGAAAATGACACAAATTAACTACTACTTCTGGTTGACCGATTTTGATGAAAATCTTCGTATCGGGTCCAGTAGTAGTAGGCCTATCTAACTTAAGTTTCAAGTTCGTAGGGATGTTCCGTTCCTGAGATATTCTGTTCACACATACACACACACACACACACACACACACCAATCGCTAAAAACATGTTTTTTTGGGTTCAGGGGTTCTGGAAAAGTGTATATCCGGTGAAAACTCAATCTAGAAAAATTGACATGAAAACAATACTTTCCTATCAATATATACATACAGGCAAGAGAAAGTAATAATAAAGAATTGACTACATAATTATTCTTCTACTTCAATTCATTTATTAGGCAGTTCGGTCTGTTCCAGAAACCATCTCTTTCTTGGGCGTCCAACAATCCTCTTACTGGTGGGTTTGTACTTGTAAGCTAAATGGGGCAAGCGGTGCTCCCTCATCCGTTCCAAATGCTTCACTAGTACCTCTTGTGAATTTCAATCTCTTATCTAGGTTAGTAATGCCCATCTCCTCAAAAGTCTAATGTTACAGTGTTTCTAGGAAAGTTACCGGTGAGATCAAAAATATAAATTAATGGAAACATTTTGGAGCAGGTATCCTATTTCAATTATTTGGGATGTGAAATGTCTTTTGCAAACAAGCAATATGTGAGGCATAAACTAAATAGGTTTACGAATACTTGCGGGGCAATACATGACTAGGAAAGAAACATGTTTAAAGTTGTATAAAACAATGTTGATACATATGGTACTATAAAGAAGTGAGGTGTGACGTTCAAAGCAAGAACTAAATAAGCTCAGAAATAGAATAAGGGGCAGAAATAGAAATGCAGTCTTTAAGACCGTGAAGGGTTGTACCTGTAAAGATAAGCTAAGGAATGGGGTTATACGAGGTTTGGCTATTAAATAACGAGACCCTTTTAGTGCAGATTTCACCTTAGGGAACAGGTAGAAGATAATAACATGTGATGAAACATGGTTTTTTACTTATGATCCAGAAACAAAGCACCAATCCATGCACTAGAAGAGCCGTACTTCACCGAGAGCCAAAAAATCTTGAATGAGCAAGTCAAAATTTAATGAAATGATGATTGTTTTTTTTATATCCATGGGATTGTGTACCTTCACTGGGTTCATGAAGGTCAAATAATTAATCAATATTACTACCTTAAGGTACTTTCTAAACTACGTCAAAGAGTAAGGAAAAAACGACTCGAAATGTGGAAGGACAAATCATGGGTTCTCCACCAAGACAATGCGCCAGCTCATTACGCATTATCTGTCAAGAGTACAGCATCTCAGTGTTAGAACATCCACCTTATTCACCAGATCCTGCACCATGTGACTTCTACCTGTTCCCTAACGTGAAATCTGCACTAAAAGGGACAAGATTTGAGTCTGTGGAAGCTGTAAACAAGAAAGCGGCACGTGTCCTGAAGAAGCTGACAGAAGATGACTTCCAGCACTGTTTCCAACAATGGAAAATTCGCATGGAGCGTTGTAGGGATAGAGAAGGAGTGTATATTGAAGGTGACAACAAGTGATTATGTATAAAATAAAAATAAAACTTTTTAAAACGTCAGTCTTGTTATTTAATAGCCACACCTCATACATAGTTAATTATGCTACAGTTATTTTGTTGGAATAATAGCTATGACCTTCGACAGAGAGGACGCTCGCGGAGGACAATATTGTCCACCGGGTGTAGTCAAAACAATTAGTCACCGATTAATCTCTTGTTTACTGTGACACAAGTCCTGTTATGTAACTTCTTAATGAGTGCATTGAACTTAGTTCTGATAAATAAATAGTCTGTGTTTGAATTTGGTAAAGGAAGTATGCAAACCATTATTTCACTTTCTTTTTTTTTGCATTTATACTAAACGTTTTGAGTTGACGCGTTTCATTTTGTTTTCTGTTTTATAGTTCTTTTTTGTTGTAAAAGTGAGTGCTGTAGTTATAAAAAAAATGGAAACAAGCTGTTAAGTCCAAACTCTGTAAAAAAAACTACTTAGTCAGGCACGAGAAATTATTTTAAATGTAAATGGCTTTATGAAAAAAGAATCTGAACATTAGAAACAATCGGGTGAATTTGTTATGTCAGTTCATCAGTGTATCAGTTAGCGGCAGCTTGTGGAGTTTCTGTGGTTATCGTTAAAAACATCCGCAAAGAAATCAAGAAATTATTTCTGGTAAAGGAGAAGCGTCATTTCGAACTCCAGTTAAGAAAAAGAGGAAGCGCCCAGTGACTGAGATAAGACGACTTTGATAAGTGTTTTGTTAGGCGGGTAGTGCATAAATTTTACCAAAGTGAAAAATGTTGCCTACTTTGGCTACAATTAAAGCAACATTAAAAAAGACATTGATTTGGAAATTTAAAATTAATTGTATATAAACTATATTTTAGATTTGCACGATAAAAATATTAATCATAAAGTAAGGCGATTTATATGAAGTTAGTATAATAATATTGTGACAATATTGAAGACGAATATGGTTCAAGAAATTTCTAGTACTTCATTCATAAAATGGTGAAGAGAGGATAATAGAGTGAAAAAGTAACAATAGGGCTGGTTATAAAAGGTTATTTAAAAAGGGCCGTGCTATTGTGTATGATGAGGTAGGGTCTTTTGTTGTACAACTATTTGGGAAAGAGTCGGTTGGTTACCTGTAACACCCTTTTATTCAATTATAATTTGTTTACACTTCTTAGTTATGATTTTTCAAGAACAAATAAAAAAGATTATTGATCGAACCTCAGTGTCTTTCGAGACACTTCTTTGATCCGCCCATATAAATAGAGCCTCAAGTGCGGTCAGTGAGTTAGTTTCCGTTTGATCTTTGACGAGTGTTTATTGACAGGCTAACGGTGCATAGTACAGGTTATGTATCCGAGCATTGTAGTGGTTAACTATTGTTATATTATCTTGTGTATATTTATTTGTAAGTAGTAGTACTAAGTAAATTATTTCAGTTATTTATTGTATTACTCCATTATAATTAGTTTATTGTTTATTTTGTAAATCTTTTAGTTGTAATAAATACTTGTAATTGTAAAATTTAGTGTATTAATTATTTAATTACCTAGATCCCGAAACGGACCTTAGCGATAAGTGTCACAATATGATAAGGGCAATAATAAATGTACGATGTGTGATCAAAAAGTAAGGTGACTTTTTGAATTTCGCGCGCTCTGTATAGTACATTTGTTATAGGAAGAAGTTTGTAAGGGAAGGGCGAGTAGGTAGAGTAGGGATAGTTTCAAAGGGGCAAGTGTTGTCTCCTTCTCACTTTATCATCATTCCCTCTCTTTCTACCTGTATCTACTGTTACAACTACGAGGTTCTTCCCCCACCACTAAACAGAACAGCTCAGCGGCACAGAGCGTTGGAGGGAGAGCTTCTAGCTAGAACAAATGACCTGTACACTCTAATTAAAAAAAAAATTTTGTTGTGTTGTTACACTCGTCACGATCATAATATTTTCAGTTTTGACTATATACTGCTTGACAACGATCGAAATAGGATTCCCTCCCTTCACCACTTCTTCGACAACCCGTTCGCACTACGTGCCGGATCGAATACATTGGTACGCACAACACAAATGAGCAATTAATATGAATATTACTTATACTAGATTCTTGTTATCCATAATATTTTGTACAGATTATGTGACCACCAGCAGAAAGTAATTTGTGTTTCCATTATTTTTGTTTTCAGTAGGTAGTGTAGTCATAATACAACTCAGCAATTCTTAATTTATAATGTTGACTGTTAATGTAAATAAATTGATACGATTTAATTATTAAATGGAGTAAGCATTATTCTCTATTTACTTGAGAGCAGCTAATATAAACTACGCTTCAGTTGTACAGTGTTAGCGACCGTGCATATTGGTTTTGTAGTCAGTGCAGTTTTATTAAGTTTTAAGTTTAATCGGTTGTTCAATATTCAGATAAATTTGTTTCAATTAAACAAATACAGTTTAAGTGTATATTTGTGATTTAAACAGGTACAGGTTAAATACGTGCAAATAATAATAAATAATAAAGTAATAGTAAGTATGAATATAAATACTGTTGTAGTAATGAGCTTTACTAGTAGGCTGACTATCCGAGCTAATGTTTTTGGGACGGTGCGTAATGCGAGGTGGTGCGGATGAAGTGCGGAAGGGAGGGAATCCTATTCCGAAACTTTTCGGAGAGTAGCATGTGTTGTTTTTATGTGAGAGCATACTTACTTACTCTATGTGTGAGAGGCATAAAGGTTAGACTCATGTTTGCGTGCTCGGCGATTTTTTGCTGTTGAAAATAATGGAGCAGAGTGTAGAAAATGGTATTAAGTGATCAAAAACTCTTGAAATGTTGACAGTGGCGTACGGTGAGTCAACTTTGAGCAAAAAAATGTTTATAAATGGTATAAGTTATTCTACGAGGGCCGTGAAAATGTTAGCGATGAACCTCGCTCTGGACACCCCAGCACGTCAAAAACCGACGAAAATGTTCAGGAAGTGAAAGAAATTGTGTTGAAAAATCGTTGAATCACGATTAGAGAAATAGCTGATGATCTTAACATATCGTTTGGCTCATGCCAATCAATTTTAACGGATGTTTTGGGTATGACACGTGTGTCAGCGAAATTCGTTCCAAAACTGCTTAATTTTGATCAGAAGCAGCGTCGCATGAACATTGCCCAAGACATGTTGAACGACGTCAATGATGATCCTGATCTGCTCAAAAGGGTTATAACTGGTGACTAAACATGGGTCTATGGTTATGATGTCGAAACCAAAGCCCAATCATCCCAGTGGAAGAGCCCAGGCTCTTCTTTGGAGATTAAGGCTACATCGCTGGAGGAGCTCAAGGCAATACCCAAAAGTGTATTTCAGAAATGTTTTGACGACTGGAAAAAGCGCTGGCACAAGTGTATTGTGTCAGAGGGGGATTATTTTTAAGGGGATAACATAATTTTGAATGAATATTTTTTTTATAAAAATGAAAAGTCACCTTACTTTTTGATCACACCTCGTAGATGTATTGTAAGTAGTACTGGACTGTCAAATGTAAGTACAGTAACACTCTCTTAGTCACCCATTAGTTTCCAGGCTGTGCGCGCTGCAGTGCGCACACCCATAGCTACCTTTTCGCCAAACGTACTGTATAGGCCGGCTAGTGGCTTGTGGCCTCTCCACACAAAGGAAAGGACAGTCAAGAATGAGCCAAATATACCTCTAGATTATTGTATAATGCCGTCTTGTGTGAAACAGTTGACTTTTAAAAGGCTGCTCTTATTATTATTAACATACCAATAATAAGATAATTTAAATAAAATCATATTTATACACAATCATAAATAACAGCTATCATAATTATTATCATTCATCATAAATTATTAATATCATCATTTCATTATAAATATAGCCTGAAAATACTTTGTGTTACAGAATTATGATAAGAATATACGTTGGTTAGTCATCATAAAAACTAGATATTGTCCCTGTTTATTTTAAAAATTGTTTTACACCCAATATTAATTTATTTCATCAACTTACTGTTAAATGAACGGATTGTTTATAAAATCCGAGCTTATAATGAGCATAACATTACTACGCAACAATAAAACAATTGGTCTACTATATCGTCAGAATTTTTTTTTTAAATTCCTAATATGTGTACGTTGCAATCTGTTCAATTCAGAACAATAAGCAACCCCATGACCCAATGAGATGAGGATGAAGTGTATGACATGTAAATGAGGTGTAGTTTTGTACAGACTCAGGCCGACCATTCCTGAGAGAGTATGGTTAATTGAACCCCAACCATCAAAGTACACCGGTAACCACTGTCTAGCATTCAAATCCGTATAAAAGTAACTACCTTTACTAGGATTTGAACCAGGAACCTTCGTCTCCGAAAATCATATCGTCAGAATGACATAAATTACTTATGTAAAGTGATTGTACGTGATGGGTGAGGGACAGGGAGCGGAGGGTATCAACTGCTCTTCTTAAGGGGCCACAAGCCAGTAGCCAGTCTCTACCAAATTAAAAATCTGGTGTGACACACTCACACAACTTTGTCTTGACAATGGAAATAATGACCAATATAACCTAACATTAAATTAAAATTAAATAACATTAATAAAACATTGGAAATAAACACAAAATTAACCTCAATACACATAACCTAATTTTAATCATGAGTGAAAGACGCAAAATGAAAATCGACCTCAGCAGTTGGGCTTAAAAATCACTCTTTCACGCTAAACTAGGCTCTGTAGAGAAAAATGCCCTAAATAAAAGTTGTAGATCTTTTAATTTCCTTTAAATTTAATCGTATATAATTTTGTGATAAAATGCATACTAAGGCCGAAATCTTTAAAATATCGAATTTTTTACACGTTTTCATGAGAAAAAACAGAAAATCGCTACTTACTGCTAAACTAAGCGTTATACAAAAAATGTTTAAAATAAAAGTTGTAGGATTTTAAATTCTCTACAACTTTTAATATATACATTTTTGGGTTAAAATGCATATTAAAGCCGTAATCTTAAAAAAACAAATTTTTACGTGAAAACAGCCTCACCAAGATTTTCAGCAAACATGGCGCCTACCCTATCTTGTAGAACATTAAAAATTTAGTAAACCAGGCGATTTTAAAAAAATCGTAGGACCAGTTTTTGAGAAAATCGCAAAAAAGTGAAAAATTACACGAATAAACTACTACTTCCGGTTGACCGATTTTGATGAAAATGTTTGTCGGGTCGGTAGTGTTATGTAACTTAAGTTTCAAGTTTGTACGATGTTCCGTTCTTGAGATATTCTGTTCACACACACACAGATCAATCGCTAGAAATATGTTTTTTGGGTTCAGGGGTCTGAAAACGTGTAGATCCGGTGAAAACTCGATTTCGAAAAATCGACATGAAAACAATACTTTCCTTCCTATATTCATAGAGGCAAGAAAAAGTAAAAAGTGCTAAAACCTCTCAATGCCCATCAAAATGTACTCATCGTCATAAATTATTTTTATACATTAAAAAAATAAAAGAATAAAATATGATTACCTCATTTTCAGCAACACTAAGGTTTATTTTTGGCGGATATCTGAAATGTACTTTATCAATAATTGTGTTACAATTTTTAAAATCTAAGCTAATTTTATCAAATGTAATGAGAGATAAATTATGAAAAGGGCATGCAGATTTGAATATTGCATTTTTAACACACTCTTCTCCATTTACAATTAATATGAATACATTAAAACAAATAACAAATTTAATCATTTTTTTTAATAAAAATATGAAAATGCTTTCTGGTTAACTAATAAAAATTTAAAAAGAATCAATAAATATTTTAAGTTAATTGAAGTTTTTCTTGGTTAAGTGTGACTAGTGTAAGTAGTTAACGAAGCTCAAAATTTGTAGTGTAACTGCAATACAGTATTTCAGTTCAATCTAAAAAGCCACATACGACCAATCTATGTCAATAGATATATTATAAATGTGTAGTACTTTTGAAAGCACAATACAGTTTTTCTTGTGAAATACGTACTGCATTTACTTTGACAGAATATTATTTTATAAAGGAAAAAATATGAAAGACGATTGTTTATAGTAATAATATTAAATGACAATAGGTGATAGTTATTGAACATTGTGTAATGAAACTGTTTTAATATTGTATTATTAAAAATAAGGTAAGCAATGTATTATTGTTTCTACCATATAAACAAAATCAATATCGTTATAAAATACATTTTACTAAGATATACGAGTATATGACACTTGTGTAATAAATTATTTTTACTTTCTCTTGCCGATATGAATATATAGGAAGGAAAGCATTGTTTTCATGTCGATTTTTCGAAATCGAGTTTTCACCGGATCTACACGTTTTCAGACCCCTTGAACCCAAAAAACATGTTTTTAGCGATTGGTCTGTGTGTGTGTATACAAAATATCTCAAGAACGGAACATCGTAAGAACTTGAAACTTGAAACTTAAGTTACATACCACTACCGGACCCGACACGAACATTTTCATCAAAATCGATCAACCGGAAGTAGTAGTTTATTCGTGTAATTTTTCACTGTTTTGCGATTTTCTCAAAAACTGTTCCAACAATTTTTTTAAAAATCGCCTGGTTTACTTATTTTTTTAATTCTCTACAAGATAGGGTAGGCGTCATGTTTGCTGAAATTCTTGGTGAGGCTGTTTTCACGTAAAAACAAAGTTTTTTTAAGATTACGGCTTTAATATGTAATTTAGCGAAAAAATTTATATAATAAAAGTTGTAGAGAATTTAAAAACCTACAACTTTTATTTCAAACATTTTTTTGTATAACGCTTAGTTTAGCAGTAATTAGCAATTTTCTGTTTTTTTCTCACAAAAACGTGAGAAAAATCGATTTTTTTAAGATTTCAGCCTTAATATGCATTTTATAATAAAAGTGTATATAATCCAATTTATAAAAAATTAAAAGATCTGCAACTTTTATTTAGAACATTTTTCTCTACAGAGCCTAGTTTAGCGTGAAAGAGTGATTTTCCGTATTTTTAAGCCAAACTGAGTTCGATTTTCATTTTGTGTCATTCACTCATGATTAAAATAAGGTTATGTTTTTGAGGTTAGTTTTTTGTTTATCCTATTATTTTATTAATAATGTTAGGTTTATTGTTAATTATTTGCATTGGTAAGAGAAAGTTGTGTGAGTGTTTCACACCAGATTTTTTTATTCACGAATCTCTAGTGAAAATTTAGGTTGATATAATTAATGATTCTATGAACATCTCTCCTGCAATCTATTTGCAAATAATATTATATCTTCTCCAAGTACATATAAAACATGCTTTAACAACATAAAGTCTGTCTACGCTAAGAGTACTCCAACGTAGGCAACCAGCAATACAACAGATACGCATTAATTTAAAATACGCACAGTATGATCAGTGAACCAGAAGAAGTGTTAATATAGTGTTTACTCCGATAATAAAAAAATTGCAATAAATTTTACCAATTTTTCACATACAGTAGTCTGAACAAAAATAAATAAATACTGACATGAAATTAGTGAAAGTGAGAGAAAAAAAAGTGTTGATTTTTAATTCTCAGCACAATTGATGGTTTTGTATAATTGGGTTCATGAACTGTCTTAAATTTTGACAGTATGGCTAGTCATTTTGTTTCAATGATAAATTAATAAACAAAATCATTGTGTCAATAGCCTCACAGACTGTAGATGGTTTTAGTTTCTTTATCATTCTTCTACAATCTCTTTGTCATTTTATTATTTGGGTCCCAAATCGAAGACATCATCTTCTAGACAATCTTGTATATCACCTATAATTACTTGAGTCACGAGTTTGCCCTTGTTTGCAATGAGGGGTAAAGGGGGAAAAGCATCAGTGCGCATGCGCAACTGCTTTAATTTCAGTACAACAAACACAACAACCTTTTGTAGGTTAACTGTATGAATATATAACAGTTTGTTACCGTAAACAGACATGTTAGTTCTCAAAAACGAGGGCAGACTATTCACAGTGCAAAACAAAATATAATATGCAGTGTAATAAAATGCTGTGAAACATTGTAAACCGGGGAAAGAGGAACTACACATGGGCCAAAGAAACTAAACTGGATCTGGAACAGATAGGATTAACACCGCGGGACACACAGGACAGAGAGCACTATAGAGCGGTGATAACGGAATATGGGGCGATCGAGAGCAGGAGGATGCGCCGGGGCAATGGCGGCGAATGGTCGAGGAGAGGAGACAGCAACAAAGCGCGAGAATGAAGGCGTTATGGGCCAAACGCAAGGGAAGCTGGCAAATACAGTAGGCCAGAGGAACAACTTGGTAAGGTGATCCATAGCAGGTCAATTCGTGAACAAAAAAAAATGCTGTGAAGTTGAAGCTAAACAAAAATTCCTTTCTCTGTCTCTTAACAAAAGCCATGAGCGAGTGGCTAACTACTGCGATGTTTCTCTTTCCACAATTCGAAACATAAAGAAAGAAATTAAAGATGAGAAGAAGCTATCCTTCAACAGTTTTTTTGACACCCAGTAAAAAAAAAGAAACAGTTAGGTAGATACTAGCAAGACTGATAGTGAAGTTGTTGGTGACAGCAATAGTTAAGAATGTGATTCATTTTGTTCCAATGGAATAAGGTAGCTGGTAATTACAGTAAATCAAACATTTCTAGTCATATAATTAAGCTATAGGCAACATTACAGGTCACATTCATTTCTTTTAAGGTTTATGATGCAAACGTTTTCTCGGAATAAAGCACAGCTTTCAAAATGTACGTAGAAACTGCACGGTAATGAAATGTATATGAGTAGTGTCTCACTGTTGAGGTTGGCAGCACTGTCAAATTTTCACTTCTTTTCCTCACAGCCCATCTATACGCAAAAGGCAATCTCGTGACTTCAGTATCTATACCATAATTTTGTTTAATTTTTTCTTTGCAACCCTTTATGAATTTGACCAGTGTTGTGTAGCACACTGTTAAGATCTGTGCATTGTACAATTCTACACCGTGTGCATTGAGAATGAACCACACCGTTGCTAGTGTCCATGAAATTGAAGTCAGTTGAAAAAAGTTTGTTAAATCAAGACAGTAACTACCTATATTAGAAAGTCAGTTACAGATTTGCTAAAAAATTCAGAATAAATTTTCAAAGTTATATAAAGGTCAGAGCAACTGAGAAACGTCTTCACTTTTCTCATATTTGCAATTAATTATTTTGGAGAAACCAGGAAAAACAGTTGTTTGAAAATAAATTAAAAACATTTATTTACAAAATCTTATTTATTTTAAATGTAATGAATACAAAATGTTTCGGATGGCTACACTGATTAAAAAAAAAACATGCAATGAAATAAGAAAAGGAATAAGTTTAGAAAAGCCATTATCAAAAACACAAATATTATTATATGTTTATCACTCGACTGGAAAATAAATTTTCAGAAAATATGATTATTCAATAGTCCAATTAATCCCTGATGGTCTAAGAAGATACAGAAAATATTATTATATGCGGCTAACAATATTTTAAATAGAACCTACCACAAATAAAGCTGATATTTACAATCGCTACTATTAAGGACAATATTTACAGTCAACAAAAAACAAATGAAATTTGAAAGAATACTTCGATTCCTGAGATAAACAATAATGAGATATGTCAGTAATGATTAAAAAATAAATTAAATATACTGCTGGCTATTTTAATCTAAAATTAAATAGTAAATGAAAAATAAAATAGAATAAACTAATTCTGTCTCAAATTATTTATAATAATCAAATTACATAATTTGTATTAAATATAAATATTTCATGAAGACATTTTTTATGTGCGATGTTGTTATTAAAGATAATAACAGCTATTTCAGACTAAATTTTATGTGCTATAATCACATAAATAAAAACAATTGGTTAAGAATAATTTTACTCGTACAGTATTTTAAAAAAATTTAAATTATTCAATAAACTCTTAATCTTGATTTTTCTTTACTCAACGGTTACTAATTAAATTCATTTTCAAAGTAATATTTGGAAATTTCTTTTTATATATTCTACTAAAGTTACAAGATCATCGATTAACATATGATGTACTTCTAACAAATATAACTAACAATAATTTAGTACAATGTTTCTAACAAACTTTTTACTAAAGATGTGTTTTCCTAGCGATGGACTATGTTCTGGAGCGGAGAACGAAACACGTTTAGTGGAAGGTCGCTACACAAATTATATGCAATATCGGTATGGTTTTACCTACAGATTGCAACAATAAGTCCATTGGCTGGGATTACTTAGCAGGATTTGAGGACACATTTTGTAGGAGTATAGTATTGTTCTAGTCCACCGTCCATTGCAGAAAACTGATTATTTTGTTGAAATTATTTAAAGTAAGCCAAAGTTTTTCAGCACGAGTGATGGGTCTTTTGAACCTATTGCAAGAATAAACTGATAAATCTTTAATGAAATCAACTAATAAACTGTTTTCAAGTTAGCCTAAAGCAGAATTTGACCTTGATCACTTCGTCTAGAAGATATTTACGAATTAGTATTAAGAAGACACATTCTTCCTCTGACATGATCTCTCAGCTTATAACATTCTCGAATCTAATCTGTTTTGTCTTTTACTTCTTCAAAACCATTTAACAATAGAGCAATACACAATTTTTATTTCATTGAAGAAGTCACTGAAAAAGTAACGAAATGTACTGCAGATATACTACTGTGCTTAACTGCATAACTCTATTCTGCAGTATAGAAAAACACTCAAGGAATGGATCTCATTGCGGAACATAGCCTGTCACTACAGTAACACGCCTTAAAACAAAGGATGTCCGTAACTTTATTTCTGTATTTGTTTTTGATACGTCTAAATAATTGTATGCCTTTCAGTACAAAGAAAATGAATAACTGCAGTTTCAATAATAATTCTATTTTATAAAAGTTTGAACAACCCGATTAAATAATTACAGTACAAATAAGAAAGTAACTTGTTTTAAACAAGAATAAATATAATTTCCTTAATACTGACAACAATAGTGAAAGTTTTTTGTCATCAAGTCAACCTTTACTCATCATGAAATCCCACGGCCCGAATTTTTCCATGAACAGGACCAATTTACAGAAATATTTTAAAATATAAATTTTATCTTTTTAACATAATACACTCATAGAAAACCACCAAACTGTAATACTTGGTGTACTCTGTGGCATCCCAACCTAAGCACGAAAATTTAAGTACAGACTCAAAAATTAGAAGATGAGAAAACTGTTACGTAATCACAAACTTTTCGATAAAAAAGACTTTTCACTTTTAAAATAAGCACAATTGATAATATTTTCAAACACTAACATTGAAATTACAAAAATATATTACTATAAACAATAACAATATTTTATGTGAATAATTTTAAAAACAGCAGATGATTTATTCTTGTTTGCAAAGGGGATAGGAAATTTCACCACCTAATTTAGCATTGTTTGAATTTTTGAAAATGACAAGCAATTTCGTACACCATACTTTATCAAGATAAATTCTAAAATCTTACAATAGTAAAATACTGTTTCTATTTTTTAAATTATATCTTCAATATGTTAATATTTTCAAATTTTATCAATAAAACCAATTTTTACAAACATTCAAAACACAGGTATTTTAAACCCTTTGTATCCCTTGAGCCAACATTTAAAAAAAATTATAATACAACTTGTGCTTTAAATCATTCCATATGAATCTGTAGTTGAACAAATGCATAATAAGTCAATGGGCTTAATTACTGTTTTATTTAGTTTTGGCTTTGTTTTTGAGATTCTTTTTTGTATTTTGGTCAACTTCAGTCAGTTCATTAACATCTTCATCAACAGAATTTCCTTTCTTTGCTGTAAAAATAAAGAAATACACCACATTAGAATATAATTTTTTTTTAATTAATTTTTCATTTGCACAACCTACTTAAATATTTGTAGCAATTTTTCATAAGCTAATTTAAAGCTGATTTAGGGGCCATAAAATACATTAAACAACTGTCTGTTTCCTTTCTTTCATGTACAAGAAATTGTAACCTTTTCACTGTACAAAAATCATCTTATAGTTGCTAACAGTTAACTAATATTAAGTTCATCTATCACAGTGAAACATAAATATAATAACTATTATAGTGTAACAACTATTATACTGCAAAGTCATAAATGGATATTAAATTCTTTGGTTTAGTGTAGTATGAATAACAGATACTACAATGACTTCTTTCACAAACAATTTTTACTCGTCAAGCCTAAAATAACTGATTGTGTTTAAAACCCAATATTTTGAAACGTTTCCAGAATTGTGAAAGAAATGTACAGTAAGCCTCTCAGTCTATTTTTATTAAAGGATTCAAATTTTAACTGAAATTTCAGTTTTACTGAAGTTATTAATCTAATAATATTCACTGTTACAGATACCATTAATAGATTCACTGATGTGTCAGGTACATAAAATGTTCAATGATCTCACTATAATGCTTTTCACCGTTAATGAGCTCTGCTGTTCCACGTGTTTAGACCAATCAGAATGTTTGCCAGCTTTGTCAGATTGTACGAATGTATCAGTCTAACAAACATTACGCGTGCATGCATACAAGAGCCACAGTAGTTCACTTGTGTCTTGCATCTCGTACTGATTTTCATTCATTGTTTATAGAGCACGTTAAAATGCACTACATTGTAATATAATATAATCTTTATAATATAATCAGCTGGTTGTATGTTAATAAGTTATAATTGTTATTGAAAAACCAACAAAATGGCTGACAAAATACATAACAGAGCAAGTATTGGCAATATTGCTGGCAAGTCATTGGTTACCTATAAAGTGGGTAGGGGGCAATGCGTACGTTCAGAGCTCTTCAAAGCTGAAAAATAGTATAAATCATGAGTAATGAATACAGTACAGCAATGAATATATGGCCTAGGGTCATCCAGGAACATGGATTATCTAGGCCAGCATACTTAAAAATTATTTTTTTAAATAAACTAAATAATCAACAATCTTTGAGAACCTGTAATAAAAACTTAGGAACTCCAATGTTTGGTATAAACTAACTATTGTTTCACTACGAACTTTTTTAATATAGCCTCCTATTTTATTTTAGTTATTTGAATAATCTTAAGAAACTGAAATAATTTGTGTTTACATGAATGCCTTTTAACTCTGTTCACACTATTGATCTAATTTTAGGTGATGCTGAATGGATTGTAGGTGGGGTGATAAAACATGCTTCCTAGGTTAGTATAAATCGGACACCAGTAAATATTGCACTTTTCTTGTAGGGAATTCTTTAACACATCTGATAGTGTTTTCAGAAATAGAATATCATAAAAGGGAAATTTTTTATTTTCTCTTTAGTGTGTTGGTGGCATTGATGGTTACGGAATCAGTAAGTTTTGATGGAAGTCCGTGCAGCTCGTGTGTAAATCAACGTACATTCAATATCTTTAGTTTGTGTTGAAGCTCTGTATTTTCTATGACGAAATTTGCCCTTGGTTTTGTTTGACGAGTTCATTTTACTGTTTCGAAGGGGGTTTACCTCACTTAAGTCAAAAATACAGCTTTTTGTAGCGTTGGAGGGGAAATGCAACAGCTTCCCTCTCACCCAACCTACAGAATTGTTCGAAACAAATTGTTGTAGGCCAAAAAATTTTCTACATACGGTTGCTTATGCCTTTTGCCTGAGTATGATAGTGGCTCTGTGACATCACCGTGAAAGAATGTAAAATACTTCCCTCTCGCGTTCTGTCATCTGTATGATATCTACATTTTTCACTTTGTTCGACCTAGTTTTCTTTGAATTGCGTAGCAGTTAGGTATGCTTCTTCACTGTACTAACTTTTATTTATTATTTTACTGACTTTTACTTTGACTAGGTACTATTTTGACAACAAATTTCTTATTATTACCTATTTTATAACTATTTTAACTACTATTTTTTTATAAAATATTTTACGTCACTTGGTTCACCCATAGTTTATATGAGACAGGAATATTAGACTAATTTTGAAAATTTTATAACTCCGTCAAACATTTACGGAAAATTAAATGAAAAATATACATTTATTCAGTCAACTCTTCTCAACAAAGCATGTTTTATAAATTTTTTCCTAAACTGAAATTTAAGTCCATTATAGTAAAAAACCTAAAGTAAACACAAAAATTTTTGTGGTAGAAAATTTCGCTCGCCTAAACGCAAAGAATTACGAAGCGATTTTCTTGTAATTATAATCAAAAGGCATGTACATATAATATGAATCAACTGTAATTTTTTCAGAATTTTTCGTTGGTAATGACGTTAGATAAAACAGTTGTTTTGATATTTGCAATTCTTCTGTTTAACGACAAACAGTCTGTTTCATAAGGGTTAATATCAGGTGATCTAAATACAATCGAGTATTTAGTGTACTGATGATTCTGTGAATGTAGTTAAATGTACTCGACAAATTCTGGTTAGTATTCACAATACAGATTGTGCGGCTTGCCTGACTGCCACACAAGGCCATTATAATTGGGGCTCTGGGGTATTCATCACTAAAAATCAGCTTCAGAAAGGCTTATTACACGAGTCAAGTAGTTAAACAAGAGATATAAGAAGAAAATTAATTTTGAAATTAAAAGATTTGAAATGAAACGTTAATGAAAATTAATAATTTAATTAAACAAAACTTCTAAAGTTAAAAGGGAACAAATTAATATTGCTGTATCTCATTTCTTACCGTTGTATCTTGGCCACAACCTATTAAATGACAATATAATTATATGAATAAAAATTACTACAATATACATTTCCGTAACAATGAACATCATAAATTTAAAACTTGTAATTTATGAAATGTAAACGTTTTTGGTTATAACCACATAAATCTATCAATTTGATCAGCTTTTGATGAGATAAAAATACTTATGACTTCTGCAACAACTTCAAGTAATGATATAGAAACTAATTTATATCATACTTCATGTAAACAATAATACTATTACATATAATAAATTTATACAATAAATTTCACTAACCATTTTAAGTTGCCTTGGTTTTTATTATCTGCTACTTACACGTGTTTCGGTGAATCCACCATCATCAGAGTACACAATACCATTTGCAACTAAAAATTTTTTATTTAAAATCTGTAGAATCTTGGTTCGCGACCCTGTCTGCATTTCCAGGGTAAAAATTTGTGATCAGGAAATCGATCTAGTCAAGGACTTCAAATATCTGGGCGAAAACATCACAGGAAATAACAATGAGAAACTTAACTGGACAGAAAGATTCAACAAACTCTCAAAATCCGCAAAACACACATAACATATTTACAATAAAAAGTGTCTTTCAATAAATTCAAAACTCCGGCATTACAACACCGTAATTCTTCCAGAGATCACATACAGCAGCGAAACAATCTTCAGTCTCAGGAAGATAAACACGGAGCACAGAATCTCAAAATTGGAGCGTCTGATTATCAGGAGGTGCCTGAACAAAAGATGTTTCTCTGATGGGATATGGAAACCCGTCTCGAAAGAATAAGTATACAGAAATACAGAACCTCTAGCAAACCAGATGAGGAAAAAGAGAATTTCCTTCTTTGGACATCTCTTGAAGACCGACTCTTCCAGAATCTCAAAACAAATCATCAACTTTTTCCTAAACAGAAAAACTCAGCCCCACTGGATCAGAGAAATTAAGGAGGACATGAACGGACTCCAAATCTCACTTGAGGACCTCAAAACAAAATCCGGAAATTACCACAGGCTGAAGACCACAAAACTTGAACAGCAGAAACCGACGAAACGACAGAAAGTTGTGTATTCTGACAAGGAACGGCAGAGAAGATCGGATGGATTGAAGGAATACTGGAGAAAGTTCAAGGAGGGAAACATCAGGAACGGATTGCAAAAACTGAAAAATTGAACCGCAAAAATTGAAATGAGTTTTTTTAGTTTGATGAACTTATGTAGTCCTATGTGGCTTTAAAAAAAAAAAATCTGTAGAATATATTATATCTTCAGTTTCAAATGGTATTATGTACTCTGATGATGGTGGATCCACTGAAACACGTGTAAGTGACAGATAACAGAAACCAAGGCAGGTTAAAAAGGTTAGAGAAATTTATTCTATAAATTTATTATAAGAAATAGAATTGATTTCAAGCTACAGAATGAGTTACAAGGATTTATTTTTAAACAATAACCCAAATACTAATTAGTAACTGTACACCAAAATCATCTGTCTAAATACAAACGGAGCAAAATCAGGATGTAATACTGATGTAGTTGCCAATGGATATAATATACATATTTACTGTTTGTATAAAATATTTATAATGTAAATGATCGGTTATTATTTTATTACAAAAGATGAAAAGCAAACAAATAAACATACTATACTAATGTTTAACCAAAATAATAGATATACACAAAACAAAAATACAGCAAGCTTATCATTCTGCATTTATAAATACAATACAGTATTTTCACTACATAATTATTTAAACAGAAATCACTCAACATGAGAGGAAATCAAGGTCTGAATGTACGAGAGAAATATTTGTTTGGTACTACCAGTACTTGAATATTTGGAATGTTAGTGTCTCCCAACAAAAATTATTTAGAATGTCCCATGTTTTGTTAAAAGGTAATGCCAGATGAATTTTAAGACAATTAGAATAAGATACATTTAGGGTCTTTCCATGCCAAATCAATCAAATTAAGTTCATTTACAACCTGACTTTATAAATTTCAAGATTTCTTCCCAAGAATCTAAACAACAAATGGAATTTTTGAATATTTTTGCCTCTTTCGGTTTTGAGTACCTAATTTATTTTCAAAATTTGGAAAAAGAGCGAGTTTTTCTCCCATTCTCATTCTACAAAATTGTTAATAATTTTAATTGTAAAATACCAAGAGATCTGTTTGATACCTCATTTTAAAGAGAATTTTATATGTTTTTTAATGAAAAAAAAATATTTGAAGAAAGCTCAAAAAATATTTAAAAAAAATTTTTGTTAGTTTTTAAAAATTTTGATTGTACAGAATTTGTTGCTCTATTATGTGGTGTATATATAAAACAAACCTATTTGTTTCCTATTCCTATGTAAAGCTGAAAATGGGAAAAAAATATTTTCAAAAATTTAGATTTTGTAAAAGAAAATACTAGCATGTTTGCTAAACTTATATTAATCATCTCATAACAGGCTCGACTTTTAGCTTCTACTTTGTTTTTGTTAAAAAATTTAAATATCTAAAAACCTTCCCAATAACTCTGTTTTTGTCTTTCAGCCCTCTGTAAGTGCTAGGGTTACATACATTTTACAAAGATTTTTCAGTACGGTCTCCTTAGTGGTGATATTCATTAGTAGCAGTAATGCCAAGCTTATATCTGTTAAAATAATGAATTTTTTTGATCTGACCCCCTTAATTATACAGCTAGGAATAACTATTAAAAAGGCATTTCTTAGATAAAGAATTATTTCCAAATCAGATTTATGATGTAACTTTTTCCCATGAATTTATTATAATCACAACCAAAAGCAATTTGTTAGTTCAATATCTAATATAAACAACACTAAAATGTTAAGTCTCATAAATGATTAAAATTTACCATACACATTCATTCTTATGTACAATCTAGTGCACACATAAAACTGGACTGTTTACAAGATATCTAAGAAAAAACTGTTCAGTAAATTTAATGCTATTTACAAACGAAAGAAAAACTTAAAAGCCTTGAGGATACTCTTTGAATTTATTTTATATAACTTATTTCAGTAAAAACATTTAATTTATTTTTAATAAATAGTGCAAAAGAAATAACATTAATGTAAAAATTACACAATTGTGTATGTTGAACGATTCCTTTTAATGCTGTACATGTTGCCACAAAAACAGTCGTTACAGACAGGTATTAATTCAAATGGGTTTTCATACCAGAGAAGTGAAATTCACTGAACTGTTAGAAACCTATTGATTCGCCAGTTCATTGAAAAATAATTTTTTTTTCATTTCCTTAAAGCAATCACAATTCAATTTTTTTGAACAGCAACAAAAACATCAGGAGGTAAAACCAAAAACATTATTTAAAAATGTTGATCAGTTTATGTTAAAGCTCTGCTAACAATTTAAAATTGTCTCCAAAGCACTTTCTTGAACTCTGCGATTTTTGAAACTGTAGGCCTATCCTATTTACAGGGAAAATATTCTAATGATTTATTCACAGCGTGAAATTTATTCATAATAAATAGTTCATTTTTGAGAGCTCATAAAAATAACATAAAACCCAAAAAAATCAGATTTAACCTTACCCAATATTTTTCCTACAACTTGAAGTGTAGGTCATACAGACCTAGTTCGTGTAATTCTCTGTGAAATATCCCAAAATTACAATTACTAAAGTAGAAAGTAACATTTTTTATAAACTTATAATAAATATACTAATGTAATAGATGAGAGATGACACACTTAAGACTCAATGGCAAAATAAATTTTGGTAAAATTAAATAATGATGTTCAAATTAAGTTCAATTGAACAATTATTCAGTTTCAACCTTTATAATGTTGGCTGCTTCTCATAACAATTCACTAGATATAACATACTTCTGATCTTAAACATCTTACTTGATGGGTTTTGTTTATTAGTCCCACAAGAACTTTAGTCATCACATGAACATTGCTTGTCTTTAAATAATGGGTGTTTTATTAAGGACGCAACCCTGATTATAAGAAGATAGAAGTAATACATCGGTAAATTTTCTGACTCCCAATGTATGTTGGCAACAGTGTACTCAAGGCCAACCTAAGACAGTTAAAATGTTCCAGTCAAGCATTAGTGAGGTGACAGCAGTTGTTTCGTTACATTATGTCAGCAATGGTTTTTTTCAAGGAAGAACGCGTGTTTATTGTAGACTTACATAGCGAGTAAATCTTACAAATGTGTGCAAGATAAGTTTCAGTTGAAATTTCCCCGTTCTGCCGTTCCAAATAAATTGTCAATATTGCGTTTGATAAATAAATTCCATAGAACTGGGAGTGTACTCGATGAGAAACCACCTCGCCAGCCAACAAAGTTAACCGTGGAAGTTCTCGAAGATTTGAAAAATCGTTTGACTCAATCACCTAAAAAAATCGCTTAGAAGATTATTATCGCAAGCTGGGCTAACATTAACTATTGTTTTCAGAGCTATGAAAAAGTTACATTTGCATTCTTAGTTAAAGCGATTTTTTAGGTGATTGAGTCAAACGATTTTTCAAATCTTCAAGAACTTCCACAGTTAACTTTGTTGGCTGGCGAGGTGGTTTCTCATCGAGTACACTCCCAGTTCTACAGAATTTATTTATCAAACGCAATACTTATTTGGAATGGCAGAACAGGGAAATTTCAACTGAAACTTATATTGCACACATTTGTAAGATTTACTCGCTATGTAAGTCTCTACAACACGTGTTCTTCCTTGGAAAAAACCATTGCTGACACAATATAACGAAACAACTGCTGTCACCACACTAATCCTTGACTGGAACATTTTAACTGTCTTAAGTAGTTGGTCTTGAGTACACTGTTGGGGGGAGTACACCAATTGGGGGACAGAAAATTTACCGATCTATCACTTCTATCTTCTTATAATCAGGGTTGTGTCCTTAATAAAACACCCGTTAGTTACATTTTATAGAACAATAAAAAAATTATTGAAAGTGAAACAATTAAAATGAATAAGTAAAGAGTACACTATCTGATAGCGTGATTTCAATAGTTTGTAACTCTATTAAGACTTTACATGTTTTGAAAACTATGAACATACAGGAAATAAGCAATGAATGTTTGCATAAAAGAAATTCTGAATCCAAATTAATAAAACAATATTGGATAAAGACTATTAAGTTTTTAGAAAAAGCAACACTGAAAACAAACAATATAAAAATGATGACCTTCAGTCAAATTTATGTTCTTATTATTTTTAAATTTCATTGTAATGTAAGGGATGCAAACCAAACCTAAATAAATTCCCAATGATAAATAACACACAAGATCAGTCAGAAATTACTGAATGATTGATGCCACACAAATAAATTTTTCCTATGAAGAAATTACCATATTGTAAACGCACAATAGTTTTTTAAATTGTTGTTTAAAGGTTGATTCACACGCATCAGTTGAGTCTCCGATCAGTCACAGTCAAACCTCAAGTCCATCCAGCGGGAATCATTTATACAAGTCAGTCCAATCTCAGTCTGTGTGCAAGTATTGTCAATGGTCATTTTCTAAAATCTATTGGAATGGCAAAGTAGAGGAGCTAAGCAATAACGTTAAAAAATGCAAGTGGGTACATAACGCATGGAAGAAAAGGGAAAATTTGTGACCTTAATTAAAGAACTAGTGGACGATGAATGGACATTTTAAAAATATTTTAGGATTTCACAAAGTACTTTCTATGTATTAGTACTTAATAAATTAGAAACATATTAGAAAAAGAAGGACATCCACTGGAGGAAAGCCATCACACCAATACAATACAATACGTAAATATGAAAAATACAAAATGGCTTGGTCCGTCAGGTGTCCAAACTATTGAAAATATCTGAGGCAAGAAATTTGAACGTGAATGACTGTTGACTGGAGCCAGACTGACAGGTCTGCACCAGACGAGAGCCGGTCCAGTGTAGACAGTGTAACAGGAAATGCAGGTAAGAATATATTTTTAGATTGTGACAGAATGGGTAGCTCGGAACTGAGACAGGCCTGAACTTAACGTGTGTGAATCTACCTTTATAATACAAAGTTTATATCATATAAACTAATTTATGGCAATCCCACCATTATTCATTAACCTCAACGGATGAAATCGGGAGACTCTCAAAAAATGATTAACAGTTAAAAACATGATTCACTCACCATTTGTAATGTTCGTATTTTAAAAGTCCCTGTAATTTTATAAACTTATTTAGATTACTTGCTAATCGCATTTTAATTTAAAAAACAGTGAACTGAGATATTTATAAAACAAATAAATTCTTTTCAAATTATTCATTACTAAAAAATACAACGCTACTAGCAGAGAAAGCCAGAAACTGGCTTGCTCATTATTTTTAGATTCAAACAGATACAGTAAAATTTAGAAAATATCTAAGAAATCCATTTTTTCATGTTTCATGTTTATTTAGTTCATGAACTGTACATTATTGATTACCACCACCCTATTCTTTCATTACCTATTTGTTGGGGTGGTTCTGCAAATGTCACTCACTCATATATCCCACTTCTCAGAATTATTATCACTGAGCCTAAAATTATCAATTTAACCTATTTCAGTACGGTTTAATTAAGAAAATAGGAAATATATTTTAATGAACGGGAAATATGTTGTCTTTCTTGTGAATGTACTGCTCATACATATTACTGAACTTTAAATCCAAATTCCTTGAACATTATTGAACAACCATGAGTTCTGATATTCAGGAATTAAAATAAATGAAAGTAAAAGCACCATAGATAGAAAAAAACAGATTAGTACAACGAAAAAATCATTCACAAACAAAGACTTTTGAAATTACAAATGTGGACTGTTGCTTTTGATATTTAAAAATAATAAAAATGGTGGAGCAACTAATTTATTCATTTCTGAACCACTATTTAATATGGATTGACTCAAAAGTAATGAATAATGTAAATTTACACTAATTTGTGTGATTGAGCACTTTCTCAAGATAGAAAGAAATTTAGGATGCCATCAAGACAGTCTTAACTGTTTACAAAAAGATAACCTTACACCACAAACAATAGTTCACTTTAATTTAAAAACAAGTTTGAAACAGGCCACCTCCATAGAGCAGTAGTTAGAGCGTTAGCCTACTGCGTGGAGGTTTTGGGTTCGATTCCCGACCACGGTCCAGAAATTTTCACAAGTCAAATTCCACAGTTACAGTCGCATATTCCACCGTAGTCGCTAATAACCAAGCAGTTGATGCGATTTTAAACAAATAAATTTAGACAAAAAGTTTGAAACTTTAAAAGGTTAAAATCATTAATAAAGTAATAATAAATAATAGATTCAAACCTAAATAGCTTTACATAATAAGAAATGATTCAAATAGAGTAGAACTGAAATGTCTTGTTCTTTAAGTTTTAGTTAAGAAAGTAAAAAATAAACTTAAATGTCATTAATTAAAAAGAATTAATGACTTAATTAGGTATTTAACAAACTAATTTTATGTTAAACTTAAAAAATGTAATTTTCGACCCCTAATTTTGTGGTTTATGTTGAATATTTCAACTCCTAATTAAAGCTGTAAATGTATCAGAATGGCCTTATTTCACAGGGGTAACTGGGAAAATCTTTTGCCAGATGTAACTTGCTATTGAAGCATTTCCAAACACCTATGTTTATATAAAAATTTACTTTGTTTAGTTGTAAAATGAGGTTCTGAGCAATTAGCGTTAAATTTTGAATCATGTATATAAAAAATTGTATTAATTACAATGAAAAACAGGTGGCTTCTGAAATTTTCAACTTGCGTGGAATATGTGCATCAAAACAGCATTTATAATAATATTATTTTAACTATTCTACGGGTTGCTATTATCATCTCCCTTTAAGTTATTTTTAAACCCATCTCTTTTATTTTCTTAGGGGGCAACCCTCCCTTCAGCAGGTCTTCATGCAATGATAAAAGCATGCAAAGTACTATACGCAAAACATGCAAAGTATTTTTATGTCTACATTACACATTTTTCTACCAAAAAACAAATGATGCAGTTTAAGACAAAAAATGATAAGATTAAAGATATATTTTAAATTAAAAAAAATAAAAATCTTACAATCTTCTTTCTTCTTTTTTCCAAGTGGTTTTTTGGCAGGCAACTTTCTTGCTTGTGTAGGAGGACTTTGTTCTCTCAACTGACGAAGCTGATCGGTAATGAAATGGAACATAAGATACGCCTGGAGTAAGCAGACAGCAACTAATGCAGCCAGTCTAATAGCAGGGATATTGAAATTACCTGTTGATACTGATAAACCTTGGTTTTCACTTAATGATAATCCATACCAAAAAGTTAACACAGACAATATAATTGAACCAAGTCTGGTTAACACAAAAATAATGTTGGATGCCATGTAACCAGCTGAAATCAAACAAAAATTATACCTGGTTTAAACTGTCATAGGAACATCAATGAATCTAAACTAAAAATTATACAAGTTAACTTGAATGTAAAATCAACCCTAAAATATACTAGTTGTGTTTATATCCTTTTTTAAAATCCGCATTTTAGTTATTCGCAAATATCTGAAAAAAATTATGCATATTACACTCTACTACAAAGAAAAGTACAATCTGTCAATGTTTTGTAAGCGTAGTTCGCGCAGAAATGAGAAGTGAGTGGGGAGAACACTGCCGGCTGTAGAAGGGATGACATACGTTCGATGCATGCGTATGTGCGTACGTGAATTGTCTCATTCTACTGAAGCTGTCGCAGAGAACAGATCATAGCTCGAACAGTTGACTATTTTGTCTTATTGTCTGTGGTCGGTAAACATTTGTGAAAGCCCCCAAGGAAATGTCAAACCTTCCACCATGTTGGAGGTCGCTCTTTTAGAAAAAAGAGGCTCCCATAGGCCTAGACCATATATAAACCTACGGTACGGTAAGTTATGCATTCCAGTGAGTCGGTTGTGAATTCCCCTCTCTACTGCTGTATTACTCACACCATTATTTCTCCCTTCATCGTACCTCAACCAAATTCGTCTACTGCGCATACGCTTACATAACTTTGAAGGCCTGTACCACATTGAAGAAACAGTTAAACTGGCACACTGAATAGGAGGTAAAGGTTTTCAATATATTATGGTGCCTTAAGAATTGTAAGACTTATGAGAATCAAACCAAAGAGACCTGGATAAAGAAGATTTGTAATAATTTTCATGGTTGATGAGCTCTGCTGCTCTATGCGTTTAGACCAATCCGAACGTTTGCCAGTGTTGTCAGGTTGTACAAATGTATCAGCTTGACAAACATTACGCACGCATATGTATAAGAGCCGCAGTAGTTCACTCATGTCTTTGATCTCGTACTGAACAAATTGATCATAAAGCGCATTAACATGCAATACTTTATAATAAAATCAGCTGGTTGTAAGTTCATAGGTTTTGTTATTGAAAGACCAAAAAAATGGCTGACGAAATATATAACAGAGCTACCAGAGCAAGTATTGGCAACGTTGCTGGTAAGTCATTGGCTAGCTAAGAAGTAGGTAGGGGACAATGTGTACGTTCAGAGCTCATCAGCTTTGAAACATAGTATAGTTGAAATTGCTAATAATCAAGAGCATCCAATGGAAAATCCAAATGAAGATCTCCTTCAGTGGTACTAAAAATAGATCGTGCCTGGATTGATAAAGCCATCAATCAATACCCAGACATGTAGCGGAATTTAATTTTTAAAAGAAATATAGAAGCTACAACAACCTCTTATTACAAAATCACAAGAAAGTTGCAGATGACTGTGAAACAACTAACTTCTTGTTCAGTAAACCATTTCCTTCACCAACATGTGCAGAAATATCAACGGACACAAATAATTACAACACTATTGCAATACTATTACAATGGTCTTTGCATTTTTACTTTAAAGACTTTCATAAAAATCCTTTCTTAATTTTTATTCACTTACACACAGTACACTATTTTACCATACTTGTTAATTTGTAATTTTTGTGAATTCATCGTTCTTATTACACATTTATTTTAACAAAATCACAATACGTGAATATTGTTACAGATTATTTTATTGAAAAAAATTTTTTACTTCTAATACCTTCGGTAACAAGACTCCTGTTTTCTTGTTGCCTTATAATCACAACATTCACTAATATTATTTGCAACCATTTTCAAAAATGCACACATTGCGAATGTCAAGTGATAACTTTAATGAATGTCCAACAGAATAACAAAATCACAGTAATGTGATCTTGCAATACTTACACAAGCAATGTAAGCTACGATTGCTAAGAAGGAGATTAAGATATATATATATATATATACAAACTTGCTAATTTTTTATCCTTTACTACATAGACTCTAGATTTTTACAAATTGATCTAATTTTTTTCTCATTGTACCTGATGAAAGGTGCAAATTATGCGAGATTTTAATGTTTATTGTAGTGTGTGAGCAATCTATTTCTTTCTATTTGATTCTGATTATTTTGCAAAGCTGTGATTTTATTATTGCTACAATATAATGATACCCCTTTTTACTTATGGTCCAAATATTATATCGGTCATTATAATTTGCTAGCCTGTTCGTTGTAAAATACGAACGTATAAATTGTTCCTTCAGGAAATCAGCCAATATTGTTTATAAAAAGTTATACGACAGGCTACATCAGATGATGCAAGCAAGCCATCATATAAATTTACCAAAGCGACATTGTAATTAAATAATATCTTTAAAAAAACTAAATGGATTGGATAAAAATAATAATGTGTTCTGAAAATAAAACTATTTACTTTGGTTAAGTCCTGAATAAATAGTAATGTATTTGAAAACAATGTTAAAACATTTACCTTTACTGCCTTTTTCTTCTTTATCAACAAAGTCAATAATACGAGCAATGTGGAACAGTGCTTCTGAAGCATAATGTAAAACAAGAAGGCAAATACCAACCCTGTTGAAACTGAAACAAAATATAGACAAACCCAAATCAGAATATTTTAATACGTGTATTTACCTTCTTCAGCTCAGCGGCATAACAACTGCTTCTTTAATGAAGACTCTCTTTTGGACTCGTTCTGAATGCTCCAGTAGCATGTTTTATACCTGCATGGTGTACTATGAGGCGTGTTCAGAAAGTAAGTACCGTTTTAAAAAAACAAGTAAAACAATTTTTTTTCAACACAATTTTATTTCTACATGAAAGCCCAAACCTTAAACTATTTTTCGACATAGTTTCCACCAATGTTCAAACACTTATCGTAGCGGGTGATCAATTTGTCTATACCCTCTTTGTAGAAGGTTCCCGCCACTGACGTGCACAAAACCAAGAGACTCGGAAGTACTTTGACTTTTCTCACACGGTACAGTGATGATGGTGAGGAATTTTTAAACAAAATTGTGACAGGTGATAAAAATTCGGTCCGTCATGTCACACCGGAATCTAAACAGCAGTCAATTGAGTGGCGACACACGCAATCCCCGAAGAAACAAAAATTCAAGACGACAATATCTGCACAAAAAATCATGTGCACTGTCTTTTGGGATCAGAAAGGTGTTTTGCTGATTGATTTTCTCCCAAGAGGTGAAACCATTAATGCGTCAAGGTATTGCGAAACCTTAAGAAAACTAAGGCGGGCAATTCAAAACAAACAGAGAGAAATGCTCAGTAACGAAATTGTGTTGCTCCAGGACAATGCTTGGCCCCATACCGCTGGTGACACTCAAACATTGGTTCAACAATTTCGTTGGGAGCAGTTCGATCACCCGCCCTACAGCCCGGACTTGGCACCATCTGACTACCACTTGTTCCTGCACATGAAGCGCGAGCTAGGCAGCCAACGCTTTGAAACCGACGATGAAGTGAAAACTGCCGTGGAGTCGTGGCTACATTCGTTGAAGAGGGTATACGAAGAGGGTATAGACAAATTGATCACCCGCTACGACAAGTGTTTGAACATCGGTGGAAACTATATCGAAAAATAGTTTAAGGTTTGGGCTTTCATGTAGAAATAAAATTGTGTTGAAAAAAATTGTTTTACTTGTTTTTTTTTAAAAATGGTACTTACTTTCTGAACACGCCTCGTACATCAAGTTTTCGTAGATGGGACAAGTGTGCTAACAGGAACACTGCACCTTCATGGTCTATTCTGGATATAACACATGTTTTATTAAAGTTTAACAGAACCTCTATGCCTGAGTCCCAAATGGTACTGGATAAGCATTTGATGATGTTCAGGGTCTTTTTACATTTCACAATGATGTTATCAATGTGGATGCACCACGAGAGGATCCTTCACATCAAAGCCCTAAAAATTTCACACCATTCTTATACTGGATTGGTTCACCATCCATTATGATTGTTGGACTTTGTTGTGGTCTTCTTTTCCAACTTAAGTGAAGGCATGAAGTTTTCCCTGACAAAAATTAAAATCCCTTTTGTTTTGCAGTGTCACCTAATATATTTATGGTTCTCTGAATAACATACTTTATAAAAGTAACTAGCTTACTAGAAATAAATATCTCTAGATCATATACACATAAACTTAATCTTATGTCAGAAATTATCATGTCTACTAATTTATATAACGCTATACAAGGTGTGGCTATTAAATAACAAGACTGACGTAAAAAATTTTATTTGAAATTTATACATAATTACTTATTGTCACCTTCAATATACACTCCTTCTCTATCCCTACAACGCTCCATGCGAATTTTCCATTGTTGGAATCAGTGCTGGAAGTCATCTTCTGTCAGCTCCTTCAGGACATGTGCCGCTCAAAAATGTTTGTACTGACACATCGTACGCGATTGAAAATGACCCAAATTTTTTGGAAACAATAATAACATGTGATGAAACAAGGTTTTTTACATATTATCCAGAAACGAAGTGCTAATCCATGCACTGGAAGAGCCGAACTTCACCGAGAGCCAAAAAAGCTCAAATGAGCAAGTCAAAATTCAAAGCAATGATGATTGGTTTTTTTTTAAATCCATGGGATTGTGTACCTTCACTGGGTTCCTGAAGGTCAAACAATTAATCAATATTACTACCTTGAGGTACTTTCTAAACTATGTCAAAGAGTAAGGAAAAAACGCCCCAAAATGTGGAAGGACAAATCATGGGTTCTCCACCAAGACAATGCACCAGCTCATTCTGCGTTATCTGTCAAGAGGTTTCTAGCCAAGTACAGCATCTCAGTGTTAGAACATCCACCTTATTCACCAGATCTTGCACCATGTGACTTCTACCTGTTCCCTAAGGTGAAATCTGCATTTAAAGGGACAAGATTTGAGTCTGTGGAAGCTGTAAACGAGAAAGGGGTACAAGTCCTGAAGGAGCTGACAGAAGATGACTTCCAGCACTGTTTCCAACAATGGAAAATTTGCATGGAGCGTTGTAGGGATAGAGAAGGAGTGTATATAGAAGGTGACAATAAGTGATTATGTATAAAATTAAAATAAATTTTTTTACGTCAGTCTCGTTATTTAATAGCCTCATTCGTTATTTAATAACCTCGTAATGAACAGCATACTGGTTAAACGTGACCCTAGTGGAATTCTGTTTTCCAAATTTCTTACAGCAGATAAGTAATTAAAATTTCTCACTCATAACATTCTCATTGATAAATAATTATTTTAATAAAATACTAGTAACTATTCTTGGAAGCCCCAGTTATGTAATTGTTTCAGAATGCTGTATCGCCATGTCACGACAAATACTTTTTCTAAATCAAAGAATACTGCACTATTTTGTACACATGACAGTAATTGGGAGCTGTGATTATTCCACTGCACAAAAAATTCAAAGAGGTCACAGATCCACAGAATTATTGGCCGATATCTCTGAAATATGTGATCAGTAAAATACTTGAAAAAATGTCAGCTATCGGCTCATGTGGATTTTGAAAAGGGACGAGTGTATTTCACCACATCAATCAGGTTTCATACATTCTATTCAATGGCGTATCAAGTGACCAATCTTCAAGACTTTTGTGTTAAATACAATAAAATATTATTTTCAAACTAATCTTTTTATTCTGTGATGATGGCTAAGAAAAGCCTAAGGCACAGTAAGAGCACAGTGACGCTGGTCGCAGTTACTGATTCATGCTGGTGAGTGCGCACGGTGGGAGCATGTAATTACACGCTAAAACCATCACTCAGCTGTCGGTATTTCAAGATGAAATACAGTAGCAGCAGTGATGATGGAAGTATTTCTTATGGAAAACATTTGTACGAAAGTGTTATCTTTTAAAGACGATATCATAAGTGTCATTAATAAGTGACATTCAAACAGAAAACCGTATGGCCATATCATTATATTTTTTGCAATTAAAATAAAGATTAACATGGGTATTTTAACACTTTCCAGTCTACCATTTTTTTCACGACTATCCACAACAGACAAATCTAAATTACACATATCTTGCACTGTAGACTGACGTTTTTTCCAACTTTTTCAAAAAATCAGTGTGCAGTCACTTCAGTTGTTATCAACAAAGGTATTATATGAAAATAAAGTTTGAAATTTGCTCTTTTAACCATACATTTAATTTAAGTCAATTATTAAGTTATTTATAAAATAATACTATTAACAATTACTCTAATTCACACATTTCCGAAAGATTTTATATGAAACTTATATCAATATCGCTTTCTTTCTCCGCAGGGTCATATGATTCATCAATGTCCGTGTCATCTAATTCTGACCCAGAATCTTCTGCAAAATAATCTAATGCATCTCTAGACATAGTTTCATGAAATGTATAATAGCACAATAACAGTAAAACACATACACTGCAAACAACAAGGCCTTGTAATCCGCTATGTCGGTACTCGGTAATAGATGCTACGGTTCGATCTCGCGCACTAAGTAGCGGTCGATAGTTTCGTCTATATATCAGAAAATACTAATCGATTCGGTTAACTATCGCTGTAGGTAAATGGAGAACAAAGTAAACTAAATAACAGTGAAAACAGGAAACAGATAGCGTACGGGTAGCCACATTTATAACAATGTGAAAGTAGCAAACGTATGAGATACATTTGCCATCTAGGGGTGTATATTGCCACGCCTGTATGACATACGTTTGCCATCAGTCGGTGTATATCATCACGGCCGTATTACATTTGGTTGTCGCCTCGAAAGTGTTAAATACATGAGAATGACTCTGGAAATGTTTAATTTCATAATGTCAAAAGTAAACTTCCCTTACAAAAACAATGATGCGACTTGCACAAGCAACCAATATTTCCAGAAGGTAGACTTGATTACTTCGAGGTAGTACGTATTTTTAACATTTTAACTACCCATATTCAATATTATAGAGTTTGGCCAGTAATAATTTTTTAAAGTTATTTATATAACCCTATGATATTATAATTAATTAACAAGCTGTTATTATTTATGAATGCATATTATAAGACGCCAAGTACACTTAGCAACTTAGAAGAGTAGCACGCGGGTTTATACAAAACAAACCCGTGAGCTTTTATGCACAGGTTCCCCCACCAGCGTTTACTGTGAGACGTCTGATTAAAATATAATGGCCTATTTCGGCCAGTAGGTTCCCACTTGTAAGCAACCTGCAACCAGCGTTCACTGTGCACTTGCCCTTAGATTGTGAGTATGATGTGAGGTGACATATAGATAAAAATATGTCAAATCACTCAGGAATCAAACCAGGGACCCCTGGCATAGAAGATAATTGTGAACCAAGTTCTAAAGTAAACTAAGTTCTAAGTAAACTAAGTTCTCTCATACAATCACAAAAAATTCTCTCAACAGTATTTCTCTCGAGTTCATTACTACAAATTCCATTGAAGTTCAACAAAATTTACTTACTTGAGAAGGTATGCAGCACCGACATAAATTAATCCAACAGTGGCATAACGAATCCTTGCAGGCATTTCTTCTCTTTTAATCTTCTGGAAGTAAAGCTCAGGATAACAATGCAGCCAATATGCAAGTTGAATAATAAAAAAGAATTTAAACATAAACACCATTTCTGTGTGTGGATATCCTTCCCATAGTGATGAAATATTCATTATATAATTCTCCCTAAAAAAAAGTTATCATCTGTTATCAAAAGCACAATTTAAAAAAAAATTACATAAATTTTTCATTGTTTTGTACTAACACATATCAAATGAGATGTAAACTGCTTGACACTAACTCACAAGAAGATTCTTTTAATAACTGCATTTTTAATTTAATTGTAAAGTTTTAACGCTTAAAATACGTTTTTTTTTGTGGACAATAAGACGTAATAGACCTTTATTTTATTGGAGCTAATTTTTAATTAAAAAGAAATTTCATAATGACAATAAAGGATTATTTAACTCTTCACAGATTATAGTTATAAGTAGGCAGGCTCATCAAGCACGTTACTTTTAAAAGTAAACGATTACTTTTTTAGAAGATTAACTTAAAATGTAATGATAAAAGATAACAAAAGAGAAAAACAGACGATTCATGGTAAAAGGTGTCAACTTGGTTTCAGAACCATGCACTTCCTTACTATGAACTGACTGTACTGAATTCTCGCTACTTATTACATAGTCATATATTACTCCTGTTGTTGTTTGGGTCAACAACCACAAAAATAGTGATATGGTTCCAGAAGATATAACTAGGAAAACAAGGAGGCAGGTGGTTTACAAATACCTACCTCACCGAGTTGAAAAATCTGACTGCTTATCAATAAGCTATGTCTTCTTGAAAGCACTTACACCAGACTCCTGATTAATGTATCAAAATAAAGCGATGTGGATTATCGGTGGTAGATATAGGAAAATATTTAATAAACTGAATATTAAATGTTGCACCAAAAAGGGACAATGTGTCATCAATATTAAAAATAAGGGACAACAATCTACAGCATTTTTTATATTGTAGCATCGTTTAAATGTAAATATTGTTCAGAAAGTCATTTCAGTAAGATGAGTGTCCTCAGCATTGTACAACACTGACTACAGATATGATTAGTCACTCTTACTTCCTTTTACTTAAATATTTTAATAGATTGTTTACGTTAGCAGTTTATTGGACTGCCTAGTCAGAATAATTCGCTCCTGTGTAACAAACAGCGTAACATTAGTTTGCAAGTAAAAACAAAATTTAAAAAAAAAACAAAAACTTGACAGATTATTCTTAAAAAACATAAAAACTACTAAATCACATGGCCTTTCTAAACCCCATCTGTACAAATGTTTGTTAAGTTTGTATGGGATTTAATGTGATAGGTAAATAATTCAACTCTTATTTAATACAGTATAATGAAGGATAAAGAAATACATAATATAAATAGTTATAAATAAAATAAAATGTTTAGCGTTCTCAAAATTTTCTTGCTAGTGTGTATGTAGTACAAGACTACAAAAGAATATCAAAAAGTATCAGTAAATTGAATTATTAAACTAGTAAAGATAAGATTGTAGATTTTGTCTGCATAGATGTTCACATTTCTAAATAAGAATTTATTTTAAATAGTTAAACTCATACTTATAATATACTCACATTCACCTACACACAATTCAGACAATAAAGCGTACATTGCTGTTGTAACCCTGAGGAGGGAAGACTGCCGAAAAGGATGCTGTATTTTGAAATGGAGGGAAAAGACCAAGAGTGAAGTGGATGGGTTCAGTTATGGATAAATTGGGAAAAAATGATGACAACGCAATGGAGGAGAGATGATTCAGTGATAGAGAGAGGTGGAGAATAGTTTTGTTGGGAACAGACTCAAGGAAACTTGGAAGAGGGATAAAGAAGATAATAATAATACCCCTAGGCTACATTTATATAAAATATAAATAAAATTACAATGATTACAGCTAAAGCAAAATTACAGCTAAGAGGTAAGCCTAACTTATTTAACATTTAGATTGCATAATTAAGCACTGAACTAGTTAATGTATTGCATAATATTAGCGGTTTACGTTTTTAGTGCCCGTAACGCCAGTTATTACTGCAGATAATCAGAATTCCACTGTACCTCCTACCCTGGAAAATGACACTTCACTTCATTCACCAGAAAACACCAAAAAATACCAATATATTATAGATAATAAAACACAAAAAAATTTACTTTCAGTAAGATAATACTCACTTGAAAATTACATCACCACCCCAAAGTACAGACATAACATAAAAAACTAAAAGTTGTCCAGATTCGTTAAATTTGCTGTGTTTCACCTTTGACAAATGTAATTTGCGGCTAATTTTCTGTAAAACAAAATTCATCATATTATAAACTTATGAAAAATAAGACATACAAATGCATTATATGGTAAAATTCATTATTTTTAGTAAACACATTTTTTTACATATCCCTTAATCTTCAGTATTTTTTACTTTTTTGTAATACATGTTCCTTTATTATCAAACATTTAAAAATCAACTTCTGTTCATTACACTGTAACCGTCGTCCCCTTTGATTAAGTACTGTGCTGCCGGCTATCAAAGCTTCCGACATAGCAACAGAGGGAGCCGCCAATAGTTCCGAGGGACGGTAGGCCCTTTGGCGGCATACCGACAAACCCTTCGGCTGCATACAGACAGAGGTCTTTGTCATCAAGACCATACCAATAACCGCCCTCTACCACAGTGCTCTCGGCAACAATATAAAGAGTGCTACACTGAGCCGAGAGATTCAATTCCGATTCAGACAGCAGACAAGACGTCCACCACGGCACACGGCTACAAGACTCCAGCAAAGACTAATCAACGACCCCACAAAAAAGAAGATGATGCTTCCGCTCGCCGACCCGTCAACGTAAGCCGTCGACCAGACCGTCATCGCCTGCTGATGCAAGCGATGCCCGCAGCGGTCCTCGATCGAGCCTTACGCCCACCGGACCCGATGAAGCAGCCATCGACGCACTACTAACATGGAAGAAAATGTCTCCGCTGGACAACTACGACCGACGCTTCCCATCAAGACAACCACCGCTTAAACGGCCCTTGTCAGTGCTACCAAAATGTAAAGGTTTCAACTTGCCACTTAATGTCACCATTTGGTGACAGCAACATAGGAAAAATCAGGTTTGAAAAACTCCCATGAATTTCTCTGGCTGATGTAAATAACAAAAAAACCTACACTTAATCAAGAGTAAACAATATAAACTGATTAAACTAAACTGAGCTTTTAGTTTAAAAGCTAAACTAAACTTTGATTAAACTAAACTGAGCTCTGTAAAAAAAATGCTTGAAATAAACATTTAATTTTTGATAATTTTTGTTATACAGTACAAAATTTTGTCATAAAATGCATACTAAGACTCCAACCTTAAAAAACTCCATTTTTTACCAATCTCAATGATAAAACAATATAAAATCATTAATTGATGCTAAACTAAGCGCTGTTCAAAATAATGTTTGAAATAAAAGTTTTAGGTTTTTTCTATAACTTAGATTATGAATACTTTTGTTGTAAAACACATATTAAGACCACTATTGTAAAAACATGTTTTTTTGAGACCTGCAAATGAGTATTTTCTATGAAAACAATACTATCCTTCCCTATAAATTCATATAGGGCAAGAGAAAGTAAAAATAAACCTGCCTCATAGAAACAATTAAATATTAATAACACTCTTATCTTGCCATAACGAGTAATAAAATATTCATGTCTACAATGTTTATTGTAAAATACTACAATATTTTTACAATAAAATTAATTGTAGGCTGCAGGAAGCATTATAAAGATTTAATTATAAATGTTAACTTGGCTAGTAAATTACTTGTTTTGTCTACAACTGCCATTTCAAAACATTATATTTAAGTTTCCAATCATTATCAAAACTATTTTATTAATTAATAAAATGACATAATTAATTCTATATTTTAATTACCTTGATTTACATTTATACATATTTCTTTTCCTATTATTTAATTAAATATTTATGAAAATATAAATATGGGTACATTTCTAACACATGATAATGATAGATACTTGTAACCAAATTTGAGATTAATTCAGCCGTAGTTAAAAGTCAAAATTATCAATGTTGTACAAGGTTTGGTATTATCATTTCAAACGATTTTACACACTGGCTCATCAATATGATTCCTCTGTAGTTCTTACACCATTGCCTGGTCCCCTTCTTAATATTGGCACCATTTCGCCATTCACCAAGTTTGTTGGCACAGAACCCTCTACTCATACTTTCCTTGTCAACTCAGTACAACCACTTAACCGCCACTAACCCTGCAGCTTTCACCATATGAATTCTAACTTCATCTGACCTAACTGCTGTATTGTTTTTTTATTGCTCTCATTGCATTCTTTTTCTCTTTCCACCAATGTTCAAACGGCTATCAAAGTAGTTTTTTAATAGTTTAAACCTTTCAGTGCCACCCTCTTTCACCATGGTTGTGCATAAAATGCCAAGCCACTTTTGATCTAAAAAGCAAGCATATTTGTTTAATTAAATTACAAATAAAGTAATAATTTTAGTCTTGAAATTTTGGTCTTACCTTAAAAATAGATGAAGAATTGCATATACAGTGTAAAAACTAATGCTTGTCTTTTTTAAAAATGTAAAAAAAAATTAAATTCAGTACAAGCAACCGAAGATAATTGTTTTTTTCACTTTCACACAAAATAACTAGTTTATAATTATATTATTTACACAAGTTGGCACATCTATCAAGTAGCCCATTTAATTTTGAACAAAACCATATTAAATTTGTTAATAAATTGTTACTACAAACATACTTATTAAGGATATTAATTCAGCATGACGCGACAGAAAATGTGAGTATTTATAAAAAATGACAATTGTATAGTTTCTAACATAGGTTCACTTTCAGAGTCCGTATACAAAACTAACTCGCAAATTTCATCATCGTCAAGACTAAAATATAATTTATCTTCCGACATTATAAAGAAATAAACCAATCACTAACAAAACTGTTGCAAAACTAAACACAAAATACAACAGTAGAGATTATACACGCTGTTATAAAATGTCAACAACGGACTCAACACAACACGAGAACACCAGCCTGTTAGATCGCTTGTAAAATCGTCACCGTACATCCAAAGAGGCTAAAAATATACAGTCATGTATAGCAATAACTCCTCTTTCGTTTAAGAGTAAAAACAGCACAATCTGTTAAGAACTGAGAGTACTACAGTGGTTTGAAACTGGCGGCCGATTTGATCGGCCATGGCAATTTACGCACAAGCAATTGTGGCCGATTGAATCGGCCATGGCACTGAAAGGGTTAATCATCTTCTCTGCTGTACAACTTATACACTTAATTCCCTCTCTCCCTCCCCCTATATTTTGTCTCAGCAAGTTCATAAATACAGCTCATAATTTTTAACAGACTATCAAAGAGTGCTCACACATAATCTGAACAAAATGCAGACATTCTAGAAGTACTGAAAATTAATATGTATTGTCGGAATTTTTTCAACAAAAGTAACCAGTAAAACACTAAACTAAAGAAGTCTAAACATAGTTAATTTGTTAAAAATATTTTATTTCAGTTTCTGAAAATAAAACATTAGGTAATTGGTTAGATGAGAAACTTACGTCTAAGATGTATTCTTGTATAATTGCATGCATAACGATACATATTAAGAAATAGAAGAACACAGCACAGCAGTCCTTCCATCCATACATGTAGCGTGTAATTGAATCTGTAACAGCTGAATCACCTTCTGTTTCTGGACTAACATTGTGCTGAACTGCAATGAACATATACGCGAATGGAGATGTCACCTGCAAGTTAAACAATTTAATTTTACTTTCTTACAATATTTTAAAATTTATAAATACCTAACTATTGTGAAACATTCAGTTATATTGCAATATTATGAGGGTTATCCAGAAAATAACCTCCGTTTTGAAATAAAAAGTAAACGAGTGAAGATACAAAAACTTTATTATATACATATTAAAACTACAGTTTTTCTCTATTTTTCGACATAGTCGCCAAACAGATTCAAGCACTTGTCGTATCTTAGAACAGTCTTTGAAATACCCTCTGCATAAAAATCTGCCGCCTGTGAATGTAGCCAACCATTCATGACGTTTTGAAGCTCTTCGTCATTGGCGAACTGCTGAGATGCAAGCCACCGCTTCATGTTCGGGAACAGGTGAAAGTCACTAGGAGCCAAGTCCGGGCTGTATAAGGGATGATCGAAAACGTCCCATTTAAATTTGGCCAAAAGTTCATTTGTTTTCTCCCCTTTATACAGCTTGAAGAACAAATGAACTTTTGGCCAAATTTAAATGGGACGTTTTCGATCATCCCTTATACAGCCCGGACTTGGCTCCTAGTGACTTTCACCTGTTCCCGAACATGAAGCGGTGGCTTGCATCTCAGCAGTTCGCCAATGACGAAGAGCTTCAAAACGTCATGAATGGTTGGCTACATTCACAGGTGGCAGATTTTTATGCAGAGGGTATTTCACAGACTGATCCAAGGTACAACAAGTGCTTGAATCGGTTTGGCGACTGTGTCGAAAAATAGAGAAAAACTGTAGTTTTAATATGTATATAATAAAGCTTTTGTATCTTCACTCGTTTACTTTTTATTTCAAAACGGAGGTTATTTTCTGGATAACCCTCGTAAATACAACAAAAAATAAGTTTAAAAACATCTTTTATTTTTCCAATACAAGACTAGCTACCTACATGGCTAACACGCAGCCATCATGGGATTTTGGAATATAATACTTTAATAATAACATACATGAAGAAACATTTTACAAACATTGAAAATGTTAATACTAAAGCAAAGGTATATTATTAAAAAGAAGTATTTGGGAAGCAACATGCTTTACACTAACTGATTAAATGAATAGCTATTCACCACCTTAACAATATAGGTTAGGAGATTTTAAGTTTTTATGAGTTTCCAAATCGCCTACGTTTGCATTTTTCGATTATCTCTACTGTAATAAACTTCAAATAAATAAAATATTAAGTTTTAAGCAGTCGCGTAATTACAGATTTAGCAATTATTGATTTGACTTGAAATAAAACTAGCTAGTAAGTTACAGGTTTTTTTACGATAAATTACAGTATAGATCAACAATAATTTGGACAGAGGTGTTTAATTTTACTGAAAGTAAACAGATTAATCGGCAAATTGCCAGCTTTTAATATTACTACAGTGAATGCATTTCAGAGTCGGAGTTTTCAGTAGAGTAGCTCAGAATGTAAGTATTTTACAGAAATATTAAGTTCTAGTAGCTAAATGTCTAATCTAATATTCAGTAACTCACTTCTAGAAGCTAAATGTCGAATAGTTAACTATCTACAGTTTAGCCAGTTATGGTTTAACTTCATAAAATCATTTAAAGGGTTTAAATTAATCAATTGCTTTTGAACAATATGTATCACTATATTTGTAATTTTTACTATATCTAAAAATAAAGTTCCACATCTTATTTAGCTGCGTTAATTAGCTATAGTCGTATAATAGACTACGTCATAATTTGCAGTAAGGGTTATAAATCTTAAATTCTACACACATAATTACAATTCTGCTGAATCCACAGTGGCATACATAAGGTGGAGATAAGTCAGCAATAGGACACAACTTGTACATATAATAATATATTAAGTATAAAAAATTAAATGTACATGCCTAAGTTTATTGCACTTAACCAAGCTAAACTCCTCACAGAAATCTTTGAGCTCCATTTAATAACAGTACTTACTAGTAATCCAACTCTAATTTTAATGTTTATATAAACTTCAGCATAATCAGCCCACACTTGAACATTTTGAAATTCCAATAAAGATACAGTACAAAATACGAGATTACGACGAATGATCTATTTCATAAATTGGACTTATACACGGTTTACTTGAAAATCAAACCAAATTTACCTAAATGTGAAATCATTTTTATTAGGTTGTTTACAGGTTAACCAAGAACAACTAATTAACCGGTTTAAATTGTATTAAAATTCAATTAAGATCTGATAAATGTATAAAATTAGCATGAATTAAAAAGAATAATTACCAAGAGTTGTTCGGTTGGCTGTAAAAACGATTCAGTAAAATTAGTTATGTTAACATATTTTTCTTACCTGAATCATTAACCCAATAACGAAGAGCATAGCCACACAAGACACAATATCGGCATGATTTTGTATTACAAACTCATGGCTAAAAATCGGAGGATTTTTACTAGACGTTTTCCTTCCTTTTATTGCCATATTGTATTACTTTTAGTATCTCTGTTATGTATAACGATCACACTTTCCACAACGAACTCTGATGATTGAAAGAGCAGCTGAACTACTTCACAAACACAACATACAGAGAAACACTGAATGTCCGTCCAGTTGGCACACGTCAACGTGCCAAC
The DNA here is from genome assembly GCA_035578175.1 of Catonia carolina. Taxonomy (NCBI): domain Eukaryota; kingdom Metazoa; phylum Arthropoda; class Insecta; order Hemiptera; family Achilidae; genus Catonia; species Catonia carolina. The sequence goes on from JAQMRL010000001.1 coordinate 188,920,299, forward strand.
TTGACAATTCCCCGGTTACATAGCAGCAGCATCAATGCTTTGATTGCACGTGGTTGCTTTGCGGTGATAAGTGAAAATTTCCCTTTTTAGCATATTTCGAGCTGAAATAAACTATTATTGCTGTTTATAGCTACTTAAATCTGAATTTTAAAAGGATACATAAATTTATTTATAAAGTATTTTAGTAAAAAAATATGTTTGTGTCGCCAATTGAACGGATATATACAGTATATGACAATCGTTTATATCACGAAATTTAACTGTACGTAATTATTCTAGCTCAATTTAAATGGTCGGTAGGCTACTGTAATTTGGCATGAGTGTGAGTTCATTAATTAAAAATTCTGTTCTTAAGAAGAGCGGCAGTAAAATTGGGTTATTTTGCCGTTTATGACTTTTGAAAGTCTTATGCTGTGCAGATTTTGAGGAAATTTTGTTAAACTTTACCTAACAACGATCCGCTGTCACAGAAGGTACAATTAAACAATTAACATTCCTAATATACGGAGATATTCGAACAACATAAACAATAGGTTGCATTAAAAAACAATCCACATACCACGATATAGCTTTTAATTCTACTACAAAATGAATAAATTAATACATTGTTTTAGGTCAGGGCCGTTGAATCAGAGATTCCCTTATTCAACGGCCCTGGTTTTAGGTACTAAAAGGATATGGCCTATCACTTTCAAGTTACAAAAAATAAAAGTTTAAAAGTACTGAAGCTTGTAATCCCATTTGAAATGTTTGTTATTGAAGTAATGGGTAAATTAACAAGTGAAATAAAATATCTACGTGAGATTGTTTATATACTTTTAGAATTACTGTAGCTCATGCGATCTCTTCCCATTCATCAATTTAAAAATTAGCGGTATTAGAATTCACTGTTGGACAATATAACAAAGCTATTGGACTCAATAATTTATTGAAAGTTTATTTTGCTGCATGTAAAAAAAATCAATTCATGTTGTCATCAGTCATAACATTAGATTGTTGTCAAAATGTACTTTTTGTTAATCATTTTTGTACAAATTGTAATCGCCGAATATTCCACTAGGTCAGCTGTGAAGGTCGTACCGGTCACAGATGAAGGTGTTCTACCAATGTCAAATTTGTGTTCACCCTTATTATTGATGTAGTGCAAGGGAGGTTAAGTCATACGGTTTTAATTTTAGAATCTGGAATTTTAGAAAGGAAAGGTTTGCGTCAATTAACTTAATCAACAGTTATTACTGTTTATGTTTATGTGAGTATACATGAAACATTATTATATCGTAATGTGTGTAAATTTTGAATATATCAAATGGAAAGTTTGTTTTGATGTTTGGTACGATTGTTGAATAGCATTTTCCAGTTTTCTTGTCATCATTAAATAACTTGGGGGATCTTAGGTTCAATAGTCATTGATGTCATTTTATTATTATTTTTTAATGCGGCGAAGTTTGTTTTGACAATGTAACTTAATAAAATTGTATTTTGAAAATTCTATGCGTAACTATGGGCGAAAGCTAGCGATTCGCAGCTTAAGTATTAGTAGATGTTTTTCATGTTGATGTAAACATATCACATATGCCGAAAGTTCATATTTAAAAAGAAATTTCGGTACCGGCCTTTCATAACGCTAATAAAGTTTTATACATTTAATTAAAATATAAGGTTACTATAGCTTTTGTATCTAATTTTACGTAATTATACCCGGGCTTAATTTTACATTTCATTATTTATTTTGTTATACGCTATTTTAAAAAAGTATTTTTATTTAGTGAATTTATTATTTATTCATGTTATCTTGAGAAGTCATTAAGGTAAAAATAACCCCAACAAAACCCCCAAAATTAAGCGTCTACTATTAATTAATTTATAGTAAAAGTTTCTTGTTGTTAAAATATAGTTGTAAAAACATAAAATTTCAGAAAAAAATGGCTCTAACTTCAATAGTTTTTATCATTTTTAATTTTTCACATTCTATCTATTTTACTGAGTAGTGTCATGCAAACAGTAGTGTGATCTTGACAAACTGATCTTCACATTTCATGACCACCTAATGTTGAACAAAGTAATTTAAAAGGATGTCCATTTATGGTGTTATTCATTTTGGAATTTAAACTACTACTCCAATTGGAGTGAAATTCAAAAACAAAGTTTTTAGAGTTAGCTATGTACCCCCCCCCACACCCAAACTAAGGGCCACCTAATTTCAGTTTAAAAACACAATTTTCTCAAAAACTCTTCAGACAGGATCACCCTTATATATGCGTAATAAGGAGGCTCTGTCTTGCTCAAAAATTGATTTTTCAAAATGACAGAATTGAAAATTTGTCAGCTTTTTTATATATTTTTCTTGTCTAGTTTATATAAGATGTCATGGGTAATTTTATTTGAAAAACTATATCAAAATTAATTTGTTGTAAAATGGCAGGCTTAATGTGTAGCAAAAAAATGATTTCAATGAAAGTTAGAGATAATTGAAAATGTTAATACTTTTGAAAGTAGTATGTGTATTTTTTGTCCTAGACTTTATGACAATGGGTTATTTTCTGTAGTAAACCACATTAAAATTGGTTGATTCCACATTGAGAGCTTTGACATTGTTGATTATAAAATTATAACAAAAAACCTATACAGATCAAGTCAGACACAGGAGCCATCACTCGTGGAGTCTTACAGGGATCTGTACTAGGGCCTGTACTTTTTATTCTATTCATGAATGATTTTCTTTAATATATAGAAAATTATAGCTGCTCTTGTCTTATATGCTAATTCACTGACTCACAGTACTACTGCTAGGCAGAAAAGACCCTGAACAACCCTGGCAGTTTTATCACACATAGGCCTGCATGGCCATTCTCTACTAAGTCACAGTGACTTAGCAGTGAATTAACCTACATGCAGTAGCCTTAAGCAGTGATTAAGTCACACATGTGACTTAGCAGTACTGGTGAGAAAGAGGAATACTGGAAGGCTACCTGATGTGGAGAGAGCTTTTTCAACTAAATACCTGGGTATAACAGTTGATGATGGTCTTTACATGGACCCACATCAATTATCTATATAGCCAACTCAGCAAAGGGATGTTTGTAATATGGGAATGAAGAAATTAGTGACATGATGACAGCTAAGATTGCCTACTATGCAATACTTAAGTCACTTCTCTATTATAGAATTGTAGTATGAAAGACACTTCAGCTGGAGAAAACTATAAAAAAAATTTTTATCCTTTGAAATAGGTAGTAATTTTTCTTAGGAAAAATTTTTCCAGCTTAGAGAATTGTGCAGAGAAATATACTGACAACTAAGAATCCTTACTTTTGTAATCTTCTGCATTCTGGAGGTCATACCCTGCGTTCACATCAAGGACCTATAAAGACTTAGAACAGGTGTGCAGGTTCATAGTTATAATACATGGCATACATCCAATTACTGCCTCTCTGTACATAATCTCAGTGCAACTGAAAATGGACTAGGCTATACGGGAACCAATATGTAGAACATCCTGCAAGGAGATCTCAAAAAACTGACAAATGATATTTTGCTCAGGGACTGAAAATATGGCTCTGGAACAGACCTTTCTATGCCCTAGAAGTACTGCCCCCCATATTGTGCTCTCTACTTCTGGGGTCCTTAAACATAGAAGACAGAGATTCATCTAGGTTTTAAACGTGTAACAGTGTATTAATTGTATACACTATTTTAATTTATCACTGTAAATTTTAATCTATAACAATCTACTTCTGTTTTTAAATATGATATATATTTTTTACTTTCTCTTGCCTATATTGATATATAGGTAGGAAAGTATTGTTTTCATGTTGATTTTTTGAGTTTTCACCGGATCTACTGGTTTTCAGACCATGTGAACCCAAAAAACATTTTTCAGCAATTGGTCTGTGTGCGTGCGTGTGAACAGAATATCTCAAGAACAGAACATTGTACGAACTTGAAACTTAAGTTAGATACCACTAGAGGACCTGATACAAACATTTTCATCAGAATCGGTCTACCGGAAGTAGTAGTTTATTCGTGTCATTTTTCTCTTTTTTGTGATTTTCTCAAAAACGGCTCCTACAGTTTTTTATAAAATCGCTTCATATACTAATTTGTGTATGCTCTATAAGATAGGATAGGTGCCATGTTTGCTGAATTTCTTGGGGAGGCTGTTTTTGCGTAGAAATATATTTTTTTTTAAAGATTACTGCTTTAATATGCATTTTAGCGTATTAATGTAGAGAATTTAAAATCCTATAACTTTTATTTCGAACATTTTTTTGTATAACACTTAGTTTAGCAGTAATTAGTGATTTTCTTTTTCTTCATGAAAATCTGTAAAAAAGTAGATTATTTTAAGATTGCAGCTTTAATATGCATTTTAGCGCAAAAATGTATATAATCAAATTTATAATAAAATAAGAGATCTACAACTTTTATTTGGAGCATTTTTCTCTACAGAGCCTAATTTACCGTGAAGGAGTAATTTTCAATATTTTTAAGCCAAACTGAGGTTGATTTCCATTGTGCGTCTTTCAGTCATGATTAAAATTAGTTTGTTTATTGAGAATAGGTGGTTTTTTTTATTTGTAGTAGTTTATTACTAATGTTAGGTTATTTTGTTAATTATTTGCATTGGCAAGAGAAAGTGTAAGTGTTTCACATCAGATTTTTTCATTATTATCTAAAAGATTACTATTAAAAATGATTCTGATTCATTGAAATCAGTGTTAAAGTAATTATAATTTTTTACTTAAGAAGTGCAGTACGGGCACGGTTCCAAAACTTTCTCTTACAGCTTGAAGTCGCTATATAATCTTAGACTATACAAAAATCTTTTTTTGTCATCAGTCTCTTGACTGGTTTGATGCAGTCCAAGCTGTTCTATCTTGTGCAAGTTGTTTCATATCTATATACCTGTAACATCCTACATCTTTTGTAATATTTGCTTACAAAAATATATAGATACAAAAATTTACAAAAATCTATAGACTACAAAATGTGTTCTGTGTGCCGATAACTAAAGTCATATCTTCTCCTGCACTAATCACTCTATCAAAAGTTTATTGCTACCAGGACAAATGAGTTTTGTAAAATATCCATTCATATACATATTTTAAATTTTTAAAAAATCTGGTGTGAAACACTCACATGACTTTCTCTTGCCAATGCAAATAGTAAACTATATTAACTAACATTAGTTATAAAACATTAGAAATAAACAAAAAAACTTACCTCAATAAACATAATCTAATTTTAATCATGAATGAAAGATGCAAAATTAAAATCAACCTGTTTGGCTAAAAAAATACTTAAAATCACTCATTCACGCTAAACTAGGCTCTGTAGAGAAAAATGCTAAAAATAAAAGTTGTAGTTCTATTAATTTCCTATAAATTTGATTTTATAAGTTACACTTTTGTCATAAAATGCATGCTAAAGCTGAAATCTTAAAAAATCAATTTTTTACACATTTTCATGAGAAAAAAAACAGAAAATCGCTAATTACCGTTAAACTAAGCATTATACAAAAAAAGTTTAAAATAAAAGTTGTAGGAATTAAATTCTCTGCAACTTTTATTACATACATTTTTGCGCTGAAATGCATATTAAAGGCGCAATATTAAAAAACATTTTTTTACGCAAAAACAGTCTTCCCAAGAATTTCAGCAGACATGGCGCCTACACTATCTTGTAGAAAATAAACAATTTAGTAAATGAGGTGATTTAAAAAAAAAATTGTAGGAGCCGTTTTTGAGAAAATGCAAATGAAAAATGACAAATAACTACTACTTCCAGTTGACCGATTTTGATGAAAATGTTTGTATTGGGTCCGATAGTGGTATCTAACTTAAATTTCAAGTTTCAAGTTCGTACGATGTTCCATTCTTGAGATATTCTGTTCACACACACACACACACACACACGCACGCACCTACGCGCGCGCGCACACACACACGCACACACACACGTTTTTTGGGTTCAGGGAACGATTGGGGTCTGAAAACGTGTAGATCCGGTGAAAACTCAACGTTGAAAAATTGACATGAAAACAATACTTTCTTTCCTATATGTTCATATAGACAAGAGAAAGTAATAAATTGGGAAAACTAGGATCTTTACCTAGGAATGAATTTAATAGGTCTAAATAAGATTTTTTTGTAGCCTACTAGCCTTAAATAACCTTTAATGGCTGGCCCGTTGGCGTAGTGGTTAAGTGCAACTGGTTTCTATGCCAGGGTCCTGGGTTCGATTTCTGATCAGGATTTTTTCTTCACTTATTTTCATATATCATCATTCTTAACCATCTGAATTAGCATCAATTGCAAAACGATCAGATGTAAAACAAAAAAACACCTTTAATCATGGATTAAAACCATTAAACCTGCCATTATTATTATTATTATTATTATTATTATTATTATTGTATCTTATGCTAATACATGAAGAGATATCATGAAAAGCTTTTTTATGTATTATGATTGGCGGGGCAGATTAAACTGCTATTTTAACTGTCATCAAATGTGACAGATTGATAAAAGTAATAAGCCTAATCCTATTAGTTGTTGAGTTGCCTAGGCTGTTTTAATTATGCATGATATCTTGCCATTATTTGATCACGAATCCATAAAATGATTACTATTGTGATGATTGATGAAATTAAGTAAATCACAAATTCATTTTCTTTTACATTCGTTTATAAAATCATTTGATTCTTGTGATAAAGTATTCTGGTATTAATATTATTAATCCATAAAATAATATTATTTTAAATGGTCATAAATAATTAATGTCCATTTCTTATGCTGTTCTTGAAATTATAATGTTAGTTGTAGGAAAATAAGGTAGTCATGTTTATTAAAAAAAATCTGTTGTGAAACACTCAGACAACTTTCTCTTTCCAATGCAAATAATTAACAATAAACCTAACATTAGTAATAAAACATTAGAAATAAACAAAAAACTAACTTCAATAAACATAACTTAATTTTAATTATGAGTGAAAGACGCAAAATGAAAATCAACCTCAGTTTGGCTTAAAAATACAGAAAATAACTCTTTCACGCTAAACTAGGCTCTGTAGAGAAAAATGCTCTAATTTAAGTTGTAGATCTTTTAATTTTCTATAAATTTGATTTTACAAGTTACACTTTTGTCCTAAAATGCATATTAAGGCCAAAATCTTAAAAAAATCAATTTTCACAAGTTTTGGTGAGAAGAAAACAGAAAATTGCTAATTACCGCCTAAATAAGCATTATACAAAAAATTGTTAGAAATAGAAGTTGTTGGATTTTAAATTCTCTACAACTTTTATTATGTAAATTTTTGCGCTTAAATGGATATTAAAGCCGTAATCTTAAAAAAACAATTTTTTTACTTGAAAACAGCCTCACCAAGAGTTTCAGCAAACATGGTGCCTACCCTATCTTGTAGAGCATAAAAAATTTAGTAAGCCAGGCGATATTAAAAAAATTTGTAGGGCCAGTTTTTGAGAAAATCGCAAAAAACTGAAAAATCACACGAATAAACTACTACTTCCCGTTGACCGATTTTGATGAAAATGTTCGTGTTGCATCTGGTAGTGGTATGTAACTTAAGTTTTAAGTTCATACGATGTTCCGTTCTTGAGATATTCTGTACACACACACACACACACACACACACACACACACATACACACACACACACACAGGCCAATCGCTAAAAACATGTTTTTTGGGTTCAGGGGGTCTAAAAACGTGTACATCCGGTGAAAACTCGATTTTGAAAAATTGACATGAAAACAATACGTTCCTTCCTATATATTTATATAGGCAAGAGAAAGTAAAAATAGAATCAAGAATTCCTTCTTAATTTAGTGTACATTTTGTATTTTAAAACTTTTTTGTTAGTGTAAAGAAAGTCAGCGTAAAATTTCACTTGAAGTGTATTACTAGTACGTAGTTATTCTTTTTGGTAGAAAGACTGGTATGATAACGAGGTAGAAATTATCTTGGGACAAGGATTATGAAATTTTTTTTAAATTTAATAGATATATATTTTTTTACATTCATGTAAATGTTTGAAAGAAAGACACTATAATGTGATAGATAAGATGAATAAGTTGAAAATTCTTTTTTAATGTAATAAATGTTTCTAATTTTAAAAGTTTTTACATCTCTGCAGAGAAAGTGTCAGCTTTGTATTATATTATATACTTTCTAACTACATGTATGGTTCTGCCATTTTGTCATAAATTTGTAGATAAGTAATTATTTGTCAAAGATATATTTTCTATTTAATTTCTTTTCCCCTATATGGATATATATTGAAGGTAAATACTATTTCATGTTGGAGTTTTAACAAGAAATGCACAAATTCAGGCCCTCTGATCCCAAAAAACATGTTTTTTTACCGATTGGTGTATGAGTACGTGCATTTGTGCATGCATGCATGTGTGTGAGCAAAATGGCTGAAGAACGGAATATCATTATGAAGTTGAAACTTGGAACTTAAGTTTGGTACCTTAGAAGAAGTAACTTGATTGGCTTGTATAATCTGATTTATCTCAAACTATTAACAATATTTTGCTCAGTCGATCAATTTTAAACTTTAAAATATATATCCATGGTCACAATAAAAGTGAAGAGTCAACAGTGAAGCATTCTTTTGTCATGAAGAGGAATGATAGCTTAAGAGGGTTAAAAATACCAAAGCCTCACCCAAAATAAAATCAGTTCTATAAAAAAATTGTTTTTTTGGTTAAAAAATTGAGATTAAATGTAGGCTGCTTAACAAAAGTGGAAGACAGGTGTCTGCTTAATTGAACTTTGTAAATATTATCACTAGAGTATCTGCACCATCAAATCTGTATTTAAAATATTAAAAATTTGTTTTTAAAAAACATTTAATGAGCTACCCAGGTATATGGTACTTTTAATACTTTTTGGAAAACCAGCATAGTGTTAAGGATCTTATCACCACAAGAAATGTGAACTTTGAGTATTTAGAACTGCAGAAATGAGCATGTGTTGAAATACGCTTGTTGTTGTTTAGGTCAACAGCCGAAAGGCTGGTTTGAACCTCTAGAGGTTTTACTAAGTAAAACGAGGAGTGAGGTGGTTTACAATGCCTTCCTCACTGAATGGAAAAGTATGCTTATCAGCATGCCGGGGCCCTCTGAAAAGCACATATTTTCCACTCTGTAAATGACACCTTCACTTCATTCACCACAGGGTCTGGCTGTACAATGAAATTCATTACTTTCAGAGGAGATAACTCTGATTAGTGTCTTTTACACCTCTACCTCTTCTGTTCTTAAATGATTCAGTCATTTAATTGGCTGACCATGTGATAAGAAACAGAACTATTTATTTTAGCCCTGCAACGAACAGATTGAGTGTAAATAATTTGACACTCCACCTGTCTGTTATGGGCAGGAAATACGCTTATCAATAATTAAGATTTTATTGTACATTTATCTAATAAATTTCTTGTTGTTCACTTCTTAAAATCGTATTTTAGTTTTTACCAATTTCCTTATACAGTAATAGATGTAACCTCTTTTTGCTCACGCGAACTCCAAAGAATCGCTACCAAAGCAAAATTGGCACAGGGGACAAGAAAGAAAAAAAAACCCCAAAAAAGGGAAGTCTGCGGTGATGTGGTGCAAAGAAAAGAAATTAACAAAATAATTTTTGAATTAGTAGAAAAATTTAATAAAATTAAATTTATAGATTAGGTAACCTTAGTAAATGTAAACTACATTAAATTTTAAATTCAGTCAATAAGAAAATTACAAAGTTACGCAAACATTAAATAGAAATTACCATAATTAAATAACCAAAATATAATAATAAGATATGAGCTCAATAATTAATTATATTAGCATGCTTAGAACTGGATCCAGAAAATGCGATTTAAGAAAATCGTTAATTAAAAAGACCATTTCGGTATTACAATTATAATTATTAAAAATGAATCGATAAATATCAGAAGTAATCAGATTTGGTTTTTCATGAAAGAGAATTATAAAAATTTAAATAAATAAAAAGATATGATTAAATTTTTACTTCAAATTTTTGATCTTATAAAATAAAAAAATTAAGAAGAAAAAATATAATTAGTTTCATTATAGCAAACACAAGTTAATTTTGTGTAACAGAATTTAATTTTACAAAATTTATCATTTATGCAACAGTTTGCTAAAATAATATCAAAATTTATTTTATAATACTAAAGAAACATATTTATAAAAAGCCAAAAAATTTAATACAATAATGAGGTGGGTGCAAAACATGTTTTGTCCAGATTATGCAAAATTGCATACTTACGCAATCATGAGAAAATTTAGAGTCATTTTATGATTTACAAAATTAATAATAATAAATTTTATTTTAATAAGTAATATTTAAAAAATGTAAAATTTTATTTTTATTTTAAAAGAAAGGAGAGTAGAATATGAAGAAATAGGATGATCCCAAAAGAACTTTGCTAGATAACTAGCTGGAGACAAGTTTAAGCAAAAGGTGACGTGTCCATTTTAAAATTTGAGAATCCAAATTAATGCATGCCGAAAATTTTTGGGCGCAGGAAAATTTTATCTTGTCCAAAGAAAATGGATTACAGCTGAGTAGTAATGAAGTGAATTAAATGCGAAGCTTCCAGGTAAAGTTGGAAAACCCAAAAATTAACCTTTCGGATTTCATGCCACATCGTAAGGATTAGTTAATTAAGTATAGCATAGGAAGAATCTGCATCCCAAAGCTGGTCCCTGCAAAGAGCAGAAAACCAGGACTAAGAAAAATGAGGGCCACCGCAAAAGACAAACAAAAGATAAAAAAAAGTAGATAAACCCCAACAGCACAGCAAAAGATTAAAAAAAATTTAATAGCAAACTTTAAGAAAAGCATTAAGTTTAAAATTTAGAAAATATAAATTACCCAAAGGGTTTACAAAATTTACAAAATTAAAAAAAATTTTCGGCTTCAATGGGTTTTAACTACCAGCAAAGAAAGAAAGAGACTTGCCGTAAAAACGGGATAGCAATTAGTCAAACAGCAGCAGCATAACTACGCCCCGAAAAACTTAAAAATTTACGGCACATACAATATTAAGACCCGTACATCTTCCTGACCAATTGCTAAGAGAGAGCGAGAAAAACGAATTACTCAAAAGGAAACCTCGGTTCTGACGTCACCGACCCCCTCCATCCCGCTAGACATGTACCCAAGAACATGAAAAGCAGGAAAAACGGATCCGACACGACAGAATACAGATAACAGCAGTCGGCAGTACAAAGACAATGAAATGCAAATCGATAACGAAATAACGGATTACGGTGACATCAAAAGATTACGAAATTAAATTCAACAAGACAGAAAAAGGAAAAATTAATAATTAAATTAAGTAACATTAATTTAAAAATGTTACATAAAATACAGTAATTACTTACTTATGTTTAAAATATTTTTCACATCAAAATTTAAAACTTCCTACTCCTACCATGGCAGATAAGGAATAGTTGATTCATATATCTAAAACAGTCTTGCCAACTTATTAATCAGTTTGTTTGTATTCCTTATCTGCCATGGTAGGAGTAGAAAAATTCTCCAATATAACTGTACACATGAACAAAAATAAACATACTATGTCAAGTATAAAAAATAATTTAGAAATATTAGAAATAAATGACAGACAAAATGAAATTGAAATTTTGGAGAAATATTATATTTACGAGGTCTGTTCAAAAAATAACTGAACTTTATGAATTACACGCGAATGGGGATATTTAGCGACGTGCGGTTGGTGGCACACTGTTCTACGTCATTCCTTTTGTGAACGCATTTTCTTGGATTGTTGATATCTCATTTAATTTTCGTGGTGTTCTGTTTTTAGTACGACGTGTTTAAGTGCTAGTGACGATTTTTGTAATGTGCGAAATTCGGGAGCAAAGGTGCAGTGTGAAATTTCGCATGAAGCAGGGGAAAACTTTCACAGAAACATTTCAACTTTTGAAACAAGCTTAAGGAGATGATTCTCTGAGTTGTACGCATTGTTGTAAATAGTTTTCTCAATTTGAAAGTGGTCGCCAGTCAATTGAAGATGACCCTCGACGTGGAACGCCTTTGACTTCAACTGATGACACCCTCGTTAGGAAAATCCATAATCTGGTGCGTGTAAATCGCCGATTGACTGTTAGAGAACTTTCAGAAGAGGTTGGCATCTCAATTGGATCGTACCAAGAAATTTTGACTGAAAAATTGAACTTGCATCGAGTTGCAGCAAAGTTTGTTCCCCGTTCGATGACCGAATAGCAAAAAGAACATCATGTGGACGTTTGTTGGGACTTCTTGAACAAGCCAATGATGATACAACATTCAGGTAAAGGATCATAACAGGAGATGAAAACTGGGTTTACGGCTACGGCATTAAGACAAAAGTGCAGTGTTCACAACGGGTTGACAAAAATTTCACATTACAAAAATTGTCACTAGCACTTAAACACGTCGTACTAAAAACACAACACCATGAAAAGTAAATGAAATATCAACAATCCAAAAACATGTGTTTAACAAAGAAAGACGTAGAGCAGTGTGCTACCAACCGCGTGTCTCTAAATATCCCTGTTAGCGTGTAATTCAAAAAGTTCGGTTATTTTTTTAACAGACCTCGTATATGGTAACGGCGAAAAATTTTGAACACAAGTTGAATATGATAACCAACTGATTAAGTTGGCAAGACTGTTTTATATATAAGAATCAACTATTCTGTCATGATAGGAATATGAAGTTATAAATTTTGATGTAACAAATTTTTTAAATCTATTTGTAAACCGTGGTAAGTGTTTACTGTTACTGTATTCCGTGGTGGTTTAGAAATATATATTTCAATTTTAAATAATAGAGCTGTTGATAATCCTACATGGGATGTAAATATAGGTATATTATTATGATTACAATTTATAACTTTTAAAAATTACATAGATTCTGTACAAAGTACAATCTCAACAACATTTCTAAATTTTGATGCATGACAATATTGCATAGTCACCAAAAGTACAATCTATTTTACTATAACTTTCAATTATATTAGGTAGTTTAACCTCTGTACAATTCTACCTCAAATTCAAGTATTTCTGTCTGTATTATTTTGATAAGTTTAATTTTAATTCATAAATATGCATTTCATATAGTAATATTTTAACATGTTTCTACAGATAAATATACGTAATCAATCATGGACACACAAAAGAAGCGGTTTATTGAAAGAGGTGTCCACAAGGGGAAGGGTATAGCCGTGTTCACCAGTGGAGGAGATTCCCAAGGTTAGTAATCTTTTTAATCATTTATTTATTTATTCATTCAAAAATAACGGGTGGCGCTCATAAAAGTAGCCCTGTAAATAAAGTGCAACACAATTGAAATGAAATCTGTTTATTTACAAATACCAATAATTTTTTTTATTATTTTATTCAATAGTCTAATATTGTTACGTTAATACATGATATGTTGAAAGTGATCACCGTCAGCTTGTACACATAAGATAGCGCGGCGTAGCATATTCTGAAATACAGACTGGAGTTCAGGAGCTGTAATGGTACGTTCGTGATCGAGATCTTTAAGTTTTCAATGGATTTTGGATTGCTGGTGTATACTTTATTCTTTAAATTTCCCCATAAGTAGTAATCACAAGGAGACAAATCCGGTGATCGCGGTGGCCATAAGCCTAAAGAGATAGTCCTCTAATCGGTAAAAACACTACGCACACGAGCCAGTGATCTGCGAGATGTGTGACAAAAGTCACCCAGTCTTGTTGGAAAAAAGAATATGTAATTTCGTGTGGTGCTAATTGATTAATAAATTGATCAAAAATCTGGTTAAACATGCAGATTGTACACGGGAAGGGGAAAATGGGGGAATTTTCCTTGTCTCAGCCTAAACATTACACAATCTCGGCTAAGTTATGGGGCTACTTTTATGTGCCCCACCCGTTATTACTCCCTCAAAAGAGCATAGCCTGTGCTTTTAATATACTTTATTGTTTGAAATTGAAATATATATTTTCTAACCACCAGAATACGGTAACATAAAACACTTACCAATGTTTATAGCGCTTTCGTGTATCTTGTACACATCGTCAGTAAATTAACATTTATTACAAGTCAAAATTTAAAACTTCCTGCTCCATGGTAGATAAGGAATAGTCGATTCTTATATTTAAAACAGTCTTGCCAACTTAATCAGTTGATTGTCGTATTTAATTTGTGTGTTCATTAATTTCTCCCTGCTATTGTATTTATAAATATAATATTTTTCCAGAATTTCAATTTCATTTTGTTTGTTATTTATTTCTAATATTTCTAGATTATTTTTTATATTCGACATATTGTGTTTATTTTTTATCATGTGTTCAGTTAAATTGGAGAATTTTCGTTTTCCTTTTTTATAGTTAGAATAGTGTTCTGTAAACCGTTTTTTAAAAGATCTGGTGGTTTTACCGATATATATTTCATTACATTCATTACATTTAATTTTATAAATTCCACATGAATTAAATTGATTATTTTCTTTTTCTTTATCATTTACATTTGCTTTAATATTATGTTTTTGTAAAATAAATTTTATAGGAAACTGGGGTTTATATGCTATTTTGTATTTATTTTTATCGTATATATTGGTAATTTTATGTATTCTATGATTTATGTAATTATATGTAATGTATTTATTACCATTTTTGTTTATTTCTTCTTTATTGTTTAATGGTAATAGATGTGTTTTTTTCTGATTGATTTTATGTAAATATTTATTTATTAATCTGTTTATGAAAATATTATTGTAACCGTTATTTCTTGCTATTTCTTTTATATAATTTATTTCTTTATTAAATCTTTCTTTATTGTTATATGTGTATATATATGCTCTGTGTATCATGTTATTGTATGTGTTTATTTTATGTATCCATGGGTGATTTGAAAATCTGTTTATTGTGTTATTTGTAACACGTGGTTTCCTATATATGTCAGTTTCTATTATATTATTTATTATTTGTATTTTTATATCGAGGAAATTTATGTTTTTATCTTTTTCAATTTAACATGTAAATTTAAGTTTTTCATAGTAATTATTCAATTTTTTATTTATAATATTATGTTCACCCTTTATTTTTTCATTATAAATTACCAATATGTCATCTACATATCTTACCCAAAGTAAAATGTTGTGTGTGTGTGTGATATATTATTTACAATTATGTTTTCAAATTCTTGTATATAAATTTCTGATAGTATGGCAGATAATGGAGAACCCATAGCTAGTCCTTCTGTTTGACTATAAAATTTATTATTAAATGTAAAATAATTTTGGTTACAAATATTTCTTATTATTGTACATATTTTATTTATTATATTATTGTTTTCCCCATTACTTTTTAATTTTTTATTTATTATATTTAGTGTTTCTTTTATGGGTATATTTGTATACATGTTAGCTATGTCAAATGATACCATCTTTGTGTCTTTACTTACTTTTATTGTTTTTATTTTTTCTATTAAATTGTAACCATTTTTAATATTGTATTTGTAATTTAATTTAATTTTCTGCCGTAAAATTTTATCTATTGTTTTAGCTAGTAAGTAATTAGGTGCAGTTTATAATTTATTAAAGGTCTAATTGGTATTTCTTTTTTATGTAATTTTGGTAATCCTGTAAATATTGGGGCTTTAGGTATGTATGGATATAATCTTGTATGATATTTAATATTATTATTGTAGTTTAACATGTCCCTATTGTCATTAATTAAAGTTTTTACTATTCTTAAATATTTTTGCGTTGGGTCTTTTATTTCGACATAATTATTTTTATTAATAAATTGATTTATTTTGTTATTGTAATCATTTATGTACATGATTGTAGGTGTATTCGTTTTATCGGAATGTAATAAGATTGCCTTATTCATTTCTAATTTTTCTTGAACATTAAGAACATCTTTTTTATTTATAAATTTATTGACACCATTTTTATTTTTGTTTTCAATTAATTTTATGGTATTATGTATAATATTATTACGTGTGTATTCTTTATCTTTATCATCTACTTTATAAATATTTAATTCCGTATCAACTATTATATTCTTACATATTTTTTCCTTATTGTCATTTGAATTAGTAAGGATAAACTTATTTGAGTTGATTATGACTTTCTTATCTATTTGATTAAAATTAATGTCTGTAAAATTTTTATAATTATTATTGCGTGTTTGTATTTGTTTATTATGAATGGCTTTATTTTCTTTATCTTTTGATAGTAAAATATTAAACTTTTTGCTATGTCTATTTAATATCTGTTCTCTAATATTCTTAATTTTATTTTTTATTTCACCCATAATACATTCATAAAAATTAAAACCCATATCTTTTAAAACCCAAAAATGTGTATTATAAATTTCAGTGTTTATTTTATATTTTATATAATAAGCATATTTTATTTCATGTTTTAATTCATTTTAATAATAAATTTTATAATCAAACAGAAGGACTAGCTATGGGTTCTCCATTATCTGCCATACTATCAGAAATTTATATACAAGAATTTGAAAACATAATTGTAAATAATATATCACACACACACACAACATTTTACTTTGGGTAAGATATGTAGATGACATATTGGTAATTTATAATGAAAAAATAAAGGGTGAACATAATATTATAAATAAAAAATTGAATAATTACTATGAAAAACTTAAATTTACATGTTAAATTGAAAAAGATAAAAACATAAATTTCCTCGATATAAAAATACAAATAATAAATAATATAATAGAAACTGACATATATAGGAAACCACGTGTTACAAATAACACAATAAACAGATTTTCAAATCACCCATGGATACATAAAATAAACACATACAATAACATGATACACAGAGCATATATATACACATATAACAATAAAGAAAGATTTAATAAAGAAATAAATTATATAAAAGAAATAGCAAGAAATAACGGTTACAATAATATTTTCATAAACAGATTAATAAATAAATATTTACATAAAATCAATCAGAAAAAAACACATCTATTACCATTAAACAATAAAGAAGAAATAAACAAAAATGGTAATAAATACATTACATATAATTACATAAATCATAGAATACATAAAATTACCAATATATACGATAAAAATAAATACAAAATAGCATATAAACCCCAGTTTCCTATAAAATTTATTTTACAAAAACATAATATTAAAGCAAATGTAAATGATAAAGAAAAAGAAAATAATCAATTTAATTCATGTGGAATTTATAAAATTAAATGTAATGAATGTAATGAAATATATATCGGTAAAACCACCAGATCTTTTAAAAAACGGTTTACAGAACACTATTCTAACTATAAAAAAGGAAAACGAAAATTCTCCAATTTAACTGAACACATGATAAAAAATAAACACAATATGTCGAATATAAAAAATAATCTAGAAATATTAGAAATAAATAACAAACAAAATGAAATTGAAATTCTGGAAAAATATTATATTTATAAATACAATAGCAGGGAGAAATTAATGAACACACAAATTAAATACGACAATCAACTGATTAAGTTGGCAAGACTGTTTTAAATATAAGAATCGACTATTCCTTATCTACCATGGAGCAGGAAGTTTTAAATTTTGACTTGTAATAAATGTTAATTTACTGACGATGTGTACAAGATACACGAAAGCGCTATAAACATTGGTAAGTGTTTTATGTTACCGTATTCTGGTGGTTAGAAAATATATATTTCAATTTTAAATAATACGGCTGTTTAAAAATCCTACATAGGATGTTTAATAAAATAACTTTATTGTTTATCTATAAAAAACTTTAAGCCAAAATAAAATTCTTGGTCATTCGTAATATCAATAACTGAAGTATATTAAGTACAGTAGAATCTCAGTAGTCCGGCTTGTTCGGGACCGAGAGGGTGTTGGATTACTGAAAATGCCGGATTACTGGATGTGTTGGAATTTTGGAATATATATTATAAATTTAAACAAAAAATGAATATGCATTGATTTCTACGTGATTTTAAATTAAATAAACTAATTCAAAAAGGTTTGCTGAGTACTTCTGTAGTCATTGTACTAAACATAATTATCGGCTATTGACATCGCCTAGTGCGATGTGGGGGTGCTCATGTTCTGAGAATTACGTTTCGTTGTCACTTCAGTGTGAAGTATAGAGTATGGCCCAGTTCTGGGTTTTGGATAAAAGGCCAAAAATTATTCAATTTAACAATAATTAAGGTCGTCTTATTCATTTCTTTAATCAAATCCTAAACATACTACGAGGGTTATCCAGAAAATAACCTCCGTTTTAAAATAAAAAGTAAACGAGTGAAGATATAAAAACTTTATTATATGCATATTAAAACTACAGTTTCTCTATTTTTTGACATAGTCGCCAAACAGATTCAAGCACTTGTCGTACCTTGGAACAGTCTTTGAAATACCCTGTGCATAAAAATCTGCCACCTGTGAATGTAAAGCCAACCATTCACGGCGTTTTGAAGCTCTTCGTCATTGGCGAACCGCTGAGATGCAAGCCACCGCTTCATGTTCGGGAACAGGTGAAAGTCACTAGGAGCCAAGTCCGGGATGTATGGGGGATGATTGAAAACGTCCCATTTAAACTTGGCCAAAAGTTCATTTGTTCTTCGAGCTGTATGAGGGCGAACGTTGTCATGCACAAACACAACACCACGTGTCAGAAGGCACACACCAATGCTTCCTACTTATTCTGCTGTCTACTGTGAAACTTTAAACTACTAAGAAGAGCGATCCAAAACAAGCATCGTGGCCTTCTGACACGTGGTGTTGTGTTTGTGCATGACAACGCTCGCCCTCATACAGCTCGAAGAACAAATTAACTTTTGGCCAAGTTTAAATGGGATGTTTTCGATCATCCCCCATACATCCCGGACTTGGCTCCTAGTGACTTTCACCTGTTCCCGAACATGAAGCGGTGGCTTGCATCTCAGCGGTTCGCCAATGACGAAGAGCTTCAAAACGCCGTGAATGGTTGGCTTTACATTCACAGGTGGCAGATTTTTATGCACAGGGTATTTTAAAGACAGTTCAAAGGTACGACAAGTGCTTGAATCTGTTTGGCGACTATGTCGAAAAATAGAGAATAACTGTAGTTTTAATATGTATATAATAAAGTTTTTTTATCTTCACTCGTTTACTTTTTATTTCAAAATGGAGGTTATTTTCTGGATAACCTTCGTACATGTTATACAGGGTGATTCATGAAGATATACAGAAACTTTGGGAGCCCATTGTACATGTAAAAATAATGAAAAAAGTTTATATAAACATGGGTCCGGAAATGCTTCGTTACCGAGTTACGGCTAGCGAAAGATTTCGCCCGGATTTCAGCTCACCAGGTGAAATGAGGTCTTCCTGAAATTCTGGTAAGGTAGATTAAGGGGTGAATTCAATCGTTTCTTATGGTTTTTGACCTGATAAATTGAATAAAACAGGTCCCAGAACTGTAAGTGAAATAGTTTTTGAGAAAACCAGTGTCAATTGCAAAAAATGGAGTGAAAAAAAACACATTTTTTCATCTTAGTTTTCTGGTTAATTTTACTTTGTACTCTTATGAATAAAAATGCATTTAATCAAACATCTATTCGCTTTCTATGTACTTAATTTACACCAGTTTGTTCAGAATAAAATTTTCTACTAGTTTTATTCAAAAATTTTAACTGTTCCTTGGTGAAATAACAAAGGTATTCTTGCCCAAAGATGAAAAAATGTGTTTTCACTCCATTTTTTGCATTTGACACTGGTTTTCTTAAAAACTATTTAACTTACAGTTCTGGGACCTGTTTTATTCAATTTATCAGATCAAAAACTATAAGAAATGATTGAATTCGCCCCTTAATCTACCTTACCAGAATTCCAGGAAGACCTCATTTCACCTGGTGAGCTGAAATCTGGGCGAACTTTCGCTAGCCGTAACTCGGAAATGAAGCATTTCCAGACCCATGTTTATATAAACTTTTTTCATTATTTTTACATGTACAATGAGCTCCTAAAGTTTCTGCATATCTTCGTGAATCACCCTGTATTATTAAATCCGCCGTAATTAGGTAGAGTTGATTTCCCTAATTCAATTTAAATATTTTACCAAAATCTGTCCTGGGTGAGGTTTCATACTTTTAGGCCTAATATACTTTTAAGACCTGGATCACTGGAAGTGCCGGACTACTGCACGGCCGGACTACAGAGATTCTACTGTATAATACGAGGGCCATCCGGAAAGTAGTACCCGTTTCCGCCGCATGAGGCGCTGACGAGGCGAGCAGCCGCCGGTCAAGGTCAGATCGCTTCAGTGGCTTGTCTGCCTTCTCTGTTGCAAGTTCCGCGACGCTAGCATTGCCTGTCGTGTTTCTGTGACCGTTCATAATGTTTAAAAAAATTGAGAACGCCGCCAGTTGTGAAGTGAGGGCTGTAATAAAATTTCTCAATGCAAGAAACGTTCGACCTTGTGATATTCATCGCCAATTAAAGGAAGTGTATGGAGACGATGTGATGGATGAGTCATCTGTTCGGCGCTGGTGTCGTAATTTTAACTTGGGGAGGGGGAACACACACGACGATGAGCGTTCAGGGAGACCATCTGTCATTACAGATCAACTGCTGAGGTCAGTAGACGAATTCGTGAGGCACGATCGGCGCGTTACAATTGATGACATCTGTGAACATTTCCTAATGTTTCTCGCACAATTCTTCATGAAATTGTCAAAGACCATCTGCATTATTCAAAAATTTGCGCAAGGTGGGTCCCTCGCATGCTTACAGATGAGCACAAAACCAAGCGTATGGCTGCTGCATTAACATTTTTGGAACGTTATTCTGATGAAGCAGACGCGTTCTTGAATCGCATAGTTACTGGTGATGAAACGTGGGTTTGTTATGCTTCACCTGAGAGTAAACGACAGTCAATGGAGTGGCATCATCCTCATTCACCAAAGAAACCAAAAAAATTCAAGACTGTTCTGTCCACCAGGAAACTTATGGCAACCATTTTCTGGGATCGACGTGGTATACTGCTTATTGATTTTATGGCCCGTGGAGACACTATTAACGCTAATGCGTATTGTGAAACATTAAAGAAATTACGGCGGGCAATACAAAATCGACGGAGAGGTCTATTGTCTGATGGCGTCATTCTCCTCCATGACAATGCCAGGCCTCATGCAGCGGGGATAACACAACAACTTCTGCAGCAATTCAATTGGGAAATTTTCGACCATCCACCGTATAGCCTGGACTTGGCCCCTTCAGATTTTCATCTCTTTACAAAACTTAAAGAGTTTTTGGCGGGAAAAAGATTTGACAGCGATGAAGAACTTAAAGAAGGTGTGACTACGTATTTCGATCGGCTGGCGGCGGAGGAATATGATGCTGGAATACAAAAACTCGTCACACGTTATGACAAATGCTTAAATTTGCTTGGAGATTATGTGGAGAAGTAGTTTAAGGTATGCTCTTTTCAATAAAAATGTTTACATTTGTTAATATTTACTTCTGTGTCTTTATTTCACAAACGGGTACTACTTTCCGGATGGCCCTCGCAATTCTAAGGATACATAATACGTCAAATTATTGTTAGAAGAAATGACTTTTGACTTCATTTAGAAACAACTACAAATGTATATTTATACATACAATCAGCAGTATTTATGATTTACATTTATAATGTCCTGTTTTACATTCCTATTGATGTATAAAAGAAAGACGCGTATAAACTAGAAGATAAGATGGATAAGTTTAAAATTCATTTTTTAATTTAATTAATATTTGTTATTTCTAAACGGTTTTTGATCTAATTGGGTAGTTTGAAAATAAAACGGTTCCAAAAAAGTATAAAAGCTACAAAAGCCATAGCCAAGGAACTTTTGTAAGTTTTTAAGTGTTATTTTTACTCTAGTTTTTAATTGTTTACCAAAATTTTCTTCTTGGTTTAAAATAAAGTTACATGACTTATTGTGTTTTTTTTTAGGTATGAATGCAGCTGTACGTGCAGTGGTTCGAATGGGTCTTTATGTAGGGTGCAAAGTATTCTTTATCAAAGAAGGTTATCAAGGCATGGTTGATGGAGGTAACAATATTGTTGAAGCAACGTGGTCTTCAGTTTCCTCAATCATTCATAGGGTAATCTTATTATAAACGTTAATTTTTCTTTAAAAGTAAAATTTTGGAATTTTTCTTTAACCATTCTGAAGCAAGTGTTAACCCTATCAATCCCAATTTTTTAACTATACATAAAAAATATCTGTTCATTGTTTCATACAATATGAATATATGTAAAATTATGTTCAGGCTTCCTAAACAAAATATAATCTCTTACTTAGATTTGTAGCAAAAAAACTAAATATGATTTTAATTTTAAAGTCATCATTTAAGAAAAAATATTTTACAATTAAAAATATTGATAAAATGGATAAAATCACTTAAAAAAAACAGTCTAAAAATATACTTTGTACTTACGTACAACATATTTGAAGAAATGCTACTTTATTTTAGTAAATGAACACGAATATTTAAAACTAAAATTAATTTTTAAAAGAAACTAATTAATGGTCGCCTCCGTAGCGCAATGGTCAGATGCTACATTGCATCTGCATCTGCTGAACATGCTACATTGCAAAGCGGAAGTCTCAAGTTCGATTCCTGGCTAGGGTACAGAAAATTATTACACTTCACAACCAGTGTTCCTAATACAAAGTAGTCGCTAATAACTAAAATTTTAATGTCTGTTATTTCACTCCAGTGTGACTTCTTCGTCACACTGGGTTAGAAAGGGTTAATTACTGTACTTGTTTTTTTTTTGACCTTTGAAGTTTTCAAACAAGTTTGTTAGGAAGGTTTTCTAGACTACAACATGAATGTTGACCAGTGCACTCTTAGACAGAATTATAGTAAACTCCTGATTATCCAAATCTGGGTTATCTGCAACGTCAAAAAAATACTCAGTATTTTAAATATAATATTCCTACAAATAACTTTATTAAAAACAAGATTACTGTAAATTGTATTTCGGTACCAAAATACTGTTTAAGCAGGTTGTACTGTATTTAATAGCACATAAAGTTGGCTTATGTGACGTTTAGCACTGAAGACAGGATTTTTACTGATGAGTCATTCCTTGTTAAGCCTGCAGTTTATTTTTTGCTACATCATCTTTACTGCAAACAGTTCAATTAGTACTGTATTGTGGTTGAATGGGTACGGTAGTGTCTTGTTGGGAGTAACATATTTTTCATTTAGTTTTGTGCCTAATTAGGTAGTGTTACGTACCGGTAGTGGAACTGAATTTAACATTTTCTTATTAATTATTTAAAATCATTGCTTTTTTATGAAACCAGTATAAATCGGATTGTTTAAAAAGTAAGTAAATCATGCGTAATTTCCATTATATAAAAAGATATCAAAATAAACTTATTTAATTTGAAAATTAACAACCTATTTAATTAAGAATTTAGTTCAGAAAAACCAGTTGTTTATGTAAAACTGTTGTAACACCAAATTTAAGCGAGTTGTTATTTTAAAATTTTCTATTAACAGGCGTAATTCATTTGTCTGACAGGGTGGTACTGTTATTGGTTCGGCAAGATGCATGGAATTTACCAAGAGAGAAGGAAGACTGAGAGCTGCAAAAAATCTAATTGATCGTGGTATAACAAATTTAGTTGTTATTGGAGGAGATGGTTCTTTAACAGGTGCTAATTGTTTTCGGCAAGAATGGTCATCATTAGTTGATGAATTAAAAACAAAAGGTAATCTACCTGTATGTATTTTCTTATTTTTTGAAACAGCAAACATTACTAGCTATATCAGTTTGTAGCAGCTATTATTAACTCTTTAGTACTTCCATACTTAATAGTTAGCAATTTATTATTGAGAATAAGATTGTATTTTAAATTTTAAGTACAGGAAACCTCTTTCATTCATCACAGTCAGAACTGAAGAGTAATATATACGAGAAAAATAGAAATTGCAGAAGTTATTATTGGTTCATGTTGATACAGGAATACCAAAGCAGAAATATTCATATAGTTGTTCAGAATTATAATTTATAATGCTTTTCATGACACATGTTTAAACCAATCAGAATGTTTGCCAGCATTGTCAGATTGTACGCATGTATCAGCGTGAGAAACATTCCATGCGTATAACAGCCGCAGTAGAACTACTGCACAAGTGAACTCGTGTCTTATATCATGTACTGGCCACATCTATTATAAAGCGCATTAACATACAATACTTTATAATATAATCAGCTGGTTGTATGTTCATAGGTTATAATTGTTTTTGAAAGAACAAAAAAAATGGCTGATAAAATTTATAACAGAGCTACAAGAATAATTATTGGCAACGTTGTTGGCAAGTCATTGCCTAGCGATGATATGGGTAAGGGGCAATGTGTACTTTCCGACCGCATTATCTTTGAAAAACAGTATAGGCAAAAGTATCTGATGATTACCTAATATACAGGGTGATTCAAAACTATACTGCAATCTCTTGGGATCTCATTCTATAGCTAAAAATAAGAAAAAAAGTTCATATAAACATATGCCTGAAAACGCTTAGTTAGCGAGTTACGGCTAACGAAAAATTTCACCTAGAACTCTGTACCCTCGGTGAAGTAAGGCCGTATAGAAATGTTAAAGGTAGTTACAAAGATACAAGTACGATTGTTTCTTATGTTTGTTAATCTGAAAAATTGAATAAAATTGGTTCCAGAGCTGTAAATGCTATACTTTCAGAGATATCTTACATAAAACACAAGAATTGATGCAAAGAAATAACACATTTTTGTGTTTAACGTAAGATTACTCCCATAAATGGTAAATAAAGGTGTATTTTTTCATAAATAAATTTGTAGAAAATTTAATTCTGAAAAGATTCATGTGAATTACTCAGGAAAAAATTAATAATAGATATTGAAATTTTGCTTTATTTAAAATCAAAACAGACGCACATAAAACGCACATTCTTAACTGCATAAAATATTAACTAATATGTAGGTTGGAAGTAACAGCTGATAATGATCAGCTGTTGCTCCCAACCTTATATTTATGCAGTTAAGAATGTGCGTTTTATGTGCGTCTGTTTTGATTTTAAAGAAAGCGAAATTTCAATATATATTATTAATTTTTTCCTGAGTAATTCACATGAATCTTTTCAGAATTAAATTTTCTACAAATTTATTTAAGAAAAAATACACCTTTATTTACCATTTATGGGAGTAATCTTACGTTAAACACAAAAATGTGTTATTTCTTTGCACCAATTTTTGTGTTTTACATAAGATATCTCTGAAAGTATAGCATTTACAGCTCTGGAACCAATATTATTCAATTTTTCCAGATTATAAAACATAAGAAACAATCGTACTTGTATCTTTGTAACTACCTTTAACATTTTTATACGGCCTTACTTTACCGAGGGTACAGAGTTCTAGGTGAACTCGCTAACTAAGCGTTTTCAGGCATATGTTTATATGAACTTTTTTTCTTATTTTTAGCTATAGAATGAGATCCCAAGAGATTGCCGTGTAGTTTTGAATCACCCTATATAATATTCTTTATTTAAAACTTTGCAATATCCCAAAAGAAGGTATTAAAAAGCTGATTTGTGGAACAACAAACAGTATTAAACATGGATAAAATCCAGAAGGCAACTATAACAAAATATACAGTTGTACCCTGCTATACGAACTTGGTTGTAACATTTTTTTCGCCTCGCATTACAAACTTTGGTTCACAATACAAACATTGCTCTATATGTATTTTGTTTGCCTAGAAAAGAGATCCAATTTACAATTTGCTGTACTAGAATGTCATTAATAATACTCTTAGTTCAGAATGTCATTAATAATGCGTGTACATGCATAGATAGTTTATCAGTAAAGCCTATTTAACTGTAGACTATGTACTCGTATGCCTCTTTACGAAAATTGTTTCTTTATCTCTAGCACTCCGCTTGATTCATCAGTTAAATTCTAACATCCAGCCACTGTCCTTACATTATGTACTGAATCTTATCTCTTTTATTTCTGTTTGTTCACACTCTTTCTTAGAAATAAATTCATATTCAACCATCTGGTTAGCACCATCTTGCTTTCAGTTTCAATCCTGCTTTACACCTGTAAACAACCATGTTGTCATTGGAGTTTGAAAGCCTAATTTTTTATGTTTAATGTTAAATTTCAGTTTAGTGTTTTGTTTTTGTTTGTTTGCTACTGTATTTTACAATTTAGAATTTTAATTTTGAGAATGTCTTCAGAAGGTTTGTCTGCATCAGCAAAGAAAAGATTAAAGAAAAAATTGTTGCTAAATTTGAATGTGGAGTGTGACAAGTAGATTTGGCTTCAACGTATGGGTTGAACAAGTCTACTATTGCCACAATCATCATCTGAAAAAAGAAAGCATTAAGGCAACTACTGTTGCAAAAGGTGTAACGAGGATTGGCAAACACAGAAATGTAATTCATGATTACATAGCAGGGGTGCCACCCGCTATATAAACTTTTTGCTATAGAAACTCCACTTCAGAATGGATTAAGTTCGTATAGTGTGGTACGACTGTACAAACACATAATTTTTATATTATTAAAGCTGGGAGAGTTACGCAATCTTTTGACAGATTTACTTTACTTTAATTTAGAATAAAACTGAAACAGTTACATATATTGCCTGTTATATTATATATTATTATGTTTTATAGAAAATTTATTCTTTTTTTCAAATGGTGTTTTTTTTATTGGCATAAGTGTAGTAGTTTTTAAGTTATCAAACAACAGTGTTCAGTTGGGTGGGGGCTGTTTTTATGACATCACCATATGCTGATACAATGACTTTTGGATGTACCTCCCAGTAAATTTATATAAAATAATACCATACAAAATTTTTTGCTGATATCCAAAAATGAAATTTTAATACAGTAAAGTAGAATCTCTCTAACTTGACATTTAATTTTTCAATCTTGTACTGCGTTGTAGTATATTTTTCAAACTTAAGTAGTGCTTAATTATTTTTTTGTGCTACGGGTTTTACTTTACTGTAAATATTAAATTACTAGCATGGCCTGCGCGGCTTCACACGCAAAACATGTGTAGGACCTAATCAATTTTTTTAAATAAATATGTAACGGAAATTGTCTAGTTGCTAGATTGGCTGTATATATACTCCAATGTACACAGACACACACGTTTTGATAAATTCCCCCGCTTAAGTCTCTCGTTCATCTTCCCTTTCAACTATCTACTTCAACAATAAGTGTACACACGCACGCACACACAAATACGACATTTTGATAATTTCCGCCGCGTACGTCTTTTGTCATTATCAAACCCCTTCATCAACTTCAACAGCAATACCTACTCACATGTACACACACATATACATATTTATAAAAATCTTCATTAGGGCCCATAGGGTCATCTTTTTTTAAAATTTAATAAGAAAATGTTGTTATAAATATAAATACGAATATGTTGTCAAAATTTTATGAAAATCCGTTCAGTAGTTTTGGAAATTAGCCTGCACAAAAAAAAACGCTTTGTCTTTATAATATTAGTATAGATTAGGGCCTACTAAACTTTATTTAGTATTTCGCATTACTGTACTAAAATTATATATTCTTTGTAGATACAATAATTGGTACTTAAACATTAAACCAACCACCACCTCAGGTTACTGGAATAGTTTAAAGCACTCTATAGTCGCCTGACTTATCATATCTCGCATCTTGAAACCCTCTCCCCTCCATCCTAACTGGAGGGGATATAAAACAGAAGAGTTAGAGACATGGGTTTTCAACACTTCTTAGTGAATCATAATTATAATTTCGTTGAGCTTGAAACTGGAGAGCGAATACACAGCGAGTCGAGTGCATATGGGATCACCAAAATGGTAAAATAAGAAACACGAAAGTACAGCTCTCCATTACTTAGATTCTTACCTTGGAGAATACATGTGGCGATCGGCAGTGGCAGAAATCGCTACCTAACGCTCCTCAATGACATTGCTGCATCGTGGGAGTCACAGAAACTTTAATAATCATCATAAACTCATGTAATTGTAAAGTAAATTATTAAACTTTTGTTCAATGTAGGCCTAAATTGTTCTGTTATTTTCTCATAGAATATTTCTCTGTGAAAAGGTGGTCGGTTTATGCATAAGTACGTGTTAAATTTATAACTCAAATCCATTTACTAAATCCTAACCAAAATTCCTATGTTCTGGATAATTCGTCAACCCCCCCCTAACTCGATACCCTCAGGGTCCACTAAGTGTAGAGTTAGTGAGGTTCTACTGTATTTGCTGCTAATAGTGTATGTTATTAATTCATGACTCTTCGTTTTGCTGGATCAAGGTTTGTTGTACTGAATGCGTGGAAACCGATTTGGAAAGTGAAAAATTATCGTGTTTCTGTGTAGTGATAACATTTATATGTAATAAGTCAGATATACATGTTTGTTTTTAGGTAATATTACAGGTGATCAGGCAGACAAATGCCGGCATTTAAACATAGCTGGACTTGTTGGGTCAATTGACAATGATTTTTGTGGTACTGACATGACAATCGGTACAGATTCAGCCCTTCACCGAATCATTGAAGCTATTGACGCAATTGTTTCAACTGCGTATTCACATCAACGTACCTTCATTATGGAAGTGATGGGTCGGCACTGTGGGTAAGTCTTGTTTTTTTTCTATTTATTATATGAAATTTAGGTAAAGGTAATAATGGATTGTTAAATTTAATTTGTTAATTTTGACCTGGATTATTTTTACATCTCCTGAAATGAAAGAAATCGCTTCATTCAAAAATAAAAGTTTTTATGGAAACTAAAACAAAACAAAAATGTTAGATTGTTTGAAAAACAATTTATGTATTAGGGCCTTGTGGAAATTTACAGCTTCTAATATATCCATATGCAGTTCATTCCATGTAACAAATATTTTCTTTATACAGAAAATTACTACTTCTTGTTGAATGATTGTTTGAAGTAGAGTTTATTAAATTTAGTTATTGTCTTTTTTAAAATATTGATCTTCTTCCATGAGGATCTTTTTTGATTAAAATTTGTATATGCTGTTGTATATTAAAATTTATTGATGTTGTATATTAAAATTTAATATGCTGGAAACATTTGTTAAGTACTTTGCTGTATAAATGTGTTAAACTAAGCAGTGATGCGTAGGCACTATTAACATTTCAAATATTACAGTCGAAGAGCAATGAGATGATTACAGTGTTATGATGTAACAGCAGTTTGGTACTTCGTCTTTCCCCTTCATCCCGCAGCTGCACAAAGCTTGGAAACGGGCAGTATAGCGCATTGATAACAAACTATAAATTAGACTCTAAAATTTGTTTCTTTTTTTTTGTCCGGTGTTTTGTAACACCCTTCTTGAGTACACCAAATGTGATTATATTATGTCTTGGTGCATCACTTAAAGGAATTTACAAAAAGGTTTACTAATTTTTTGTAAATCATTGTAATCATTAGTTACCAGTGCCTCATAATTTCGTTCATTGTTTTGTATGATCATTTATTACAAAATGTATCTCTCACCAGATTTTGTAATTGTAATTGGGAGTTGGGTGAGTGCCTGTTGAAGATGTGAAATCTGGGAGATGTTTTAATGTTATGAAGTAGTGATTTGTCTATTCCAATATTTTTCGATTCTCAATACTGATTTCGATACCAAAAATGAGTTCCACTAACAAAATCTGTATAAATTATTAAACTCAAAATTGTGAAATATAATCAAACTAAAAGATTATTTTTTGTATTATAACTGTCACGATACACGCAAAGAAACAACACAAACGTACAATGAAACACAAGTTAACCTCTTTGTAGAACCTCGTGCTTATAACCGTATCTGAAAGTTCTACTCTTAGTACAATACAACACCGATTGATCAATCGAAACTGCTCTGAATAATCGAGTGCACTTTGACACATTCACTCTTTGTTCGTAGTTTTACATTATAAAAAATTCGAAAGAATGAAGAAAATCCACATGAACAGTATTAACGTATAATTTACTAAAATTTATTCACCATAAAAACCCAATCTCGTGATTAACTGGTTGTATTGAATTGTGATCGAATTCTTACGTTGTTCGATAAGTGTTTTTTAAAAATTTAAATTATTTTAAAACATTTAAATTTTTTTTAATCCCCTAAGCCAAAATTGCTGAACTGTATTAATTAATATCTTTTATCTTAGAAAATTATGGCATTTCGCCACAGTTTGAAAACTAGAGAATCAACTTTTTACTGTCAATTTTTGATACTGATTTTTACTTTCTCTTGTCTGTATGAATATATAGGAAGGAAAGTATTATTTTCATGTCGATTTTTCGAAATCGAGTTTTCACCGGATCTACACATTTTCAGACCCCCTGAACCCAAAAAACATGTTTTTAGCGATTGGTCTGTGTGTGTGTGTGTGTGTGTGTGTGTGTGTGTGTGTATACAAAATATCTCAAGAACGGAACATTGTACAAATTTAAAACTTAAGTCACTACCGGACCCGACACGAACATTTTCATTAAAATTAGTCAACCGGAAGTAGTAGTTTATTCGTGTAATTTTTCACTTTTTTGCGATTTTCTCTAAAACTGGTCCTACGATTTTTTTAAAATCGCCTGGTTTACTAAATTTTTTATGCTCTACAAGATAGGGTAGGCACCATGTTTAGTGATATTCTTGGTGAGGCTGTTTTCACGTAAAAACAGTTTTCTTAAGATTACAGCTTTAATATGCATTTAGCACAAAAATTTATATTATTAAAGTTTAGAGAATTTAAAATCCTACAGCTTTTATTTCAAACATTTTTTTGTATAACGCTTAGTTTAGCAATAATTAGCGATCTTCTGTTTTTTTCTCACGAAAACGTGTGAAAAATCGATTTTTTTAAGATTTCGGCCTTAGTATGCATTTTACGACACAAATGTGCATAATCAAATTTATAGGAAATTAAACGATCTACAACTTTTATTTAGTCCATTTTTCTCTACAGAGCCTAGTTTAGCGTGAAAGAGTGATTTTCCGTATTTTTAAGCCTAACAGGTCGATTTTCATTTTGCATCTTTCACTCATGATTAAAATAAGGTTATGGTTTTGAGGTTAGTTTTTTTGTTTATTTCTAATAATGTTTTATTACTAATGTTAGGTTATATTGGTCATTATTTGCATTGGCAAGAGAAAGTTGTGTGAGTGTTTCACACCAGATTTTTTTTCTAGTATTGATGGTATTGAGAATCGTCATTTGGAATAGACACATCCCTATTATGAATAAGAGGGATTATTAAATTATTATTGTTCTTACCTACTTTCCCTAAGAAACTGTATCTTCTTATTTGGTGCAAAAAGTACAATTTTTGTTTTTAAAGCAAGAATATTGATTGTAATGGTAAGTTTTCGTAGTAGTTTTGCTGGGTTCCACGCCTTCCATCTGGTAGCAGGGAGAGGAAATTTCACTTTGTTGGAACAGTAGTTCTTTTCAGCACCTACTTGTTTCAGTTTATTAGTTTCTAAAACAATTTCTAATATGTGTCTTTGTAAATGTTATATCATAAATGGTGGTTGTATTAGACACCCATTTGAGTTTTTCAGTTAAATGTAAACATTTTGGATTTATGTAGTTTGTCTCTTACATAAATATTGTGTGTTAGATTTGAATCTATACTGGATTTTTGTAAATGTAACATATAGGTCTAATTTTATTTATAACTAGAAATTTTTTTATGAAAACTGATTATCATTTTTAATTTTGCTTAAAAAAATATGACAATCCCAGATTATTCACTTAAACCTTTAGGTATTGGGTGCCATTCACTGTTGGGTTATATATCAACATGTAGCATCTGGTGATATGGCACACCGACATCTACCTTTACGTACAGGACCAAGCGACGCAGTTTGCCTATGGGCCTCTATACAGAAGCCACAACTAGATCTCCTCAGAGATCTCTGAGGGCAGATACGGTACATTTATATATTTTAAGGTTTCTGCAATATTTTGTTTTTGTTTATAATCACCATTTATCCCAAATTTAATAATGTCTTACAGTATGCATGTTGATGAAAAGACTATTATAATGCTTTTCACCGTTGATGAGCTCTGCTGTTCCACGTGTTTAGATCAGTCAGAACATTTTGCCAGCGTTGTCAGATTGTACGAATGTATCAGCGGGACAAACATTACACGTGCATGTGTATAAGAGCTGCAGTAGTTCACTCGTGTCTTGCATCTCGTACTGAACACATTGATCTATAGAGCATGTTAACATGCAGTACTTTATAATATATCAGCTGGTTGTATGTTCATAGGTTATAATTGTTATTGAAAGACCAAATAATTAACTAATGCAATATACGAGGCGTATTTTTAAAGTAAGGGCCGTTTGAAAATAAAAAAAAAATAAAAGGAAATTTGCAAAAACTAATTTTATTTTCGGAATCTACATATTTTTATCTATTTTTCTACATAGTTTCCAAGTTTTTGTAAACACTTATCATATCGCACAACTAAATTTTGGAAACCTTCTTCATAAAAACTTGCCGCCTGCTGTAATAACCAAGAATTCACGGCCGTTTTCAATTCGTCGTCATCGTCATAACGGCTGCCGCCCAAGTGATGTTTCAGATGATGGAAGAGATGAAAGTCGCTCGGCGCAAGGTCAGGGCTGTAGGGTGGGTGGTCCAAAACTTCCCAGCCAAAAGAGTCCAATGCAGCTCGGGTCTGAGCATCAGTGTGAGGCCTTGCATTAGAGAGTTCCTTGAATTTTCTGACACGTTATGACGAAAATGGTGATGACATGCTGAGTCGGATCGTAACTGGAGACGAAACGTGGATTTCGTATTTCACTCCCGAATCGAAACAACAAAGCATGGAATGGAGACACGCACTCTCCCATAAAGGTCAAAGCCAAACAGACTTTGTCACAGCGCAAGATCATGGCGTCCGTGTTTTGGGATAGGCATGGTGTTTTGCTGGTCGACTTTATGGAACGAGGAACGACAATAAATGCAGAAGCCTATTGCCAAACCCTGAGGAAGCTGGGCAGAGCAATTCAAAACAAGAGACGTGGCATGCTCACAAAAGAAATTTTGTTTCTGCACGATAATGCAAGGCCTCACACTGCCGCTCAGACCCGAGCTGAATTGGACTCTTTTGGCTGGAAAGTTTTGGACCACCCACCCTTCAGCCCTGACCTTGCGCCGAGCGACTTTCATCTCTTCCGTCAACTGAAACATCACTTGGGCAGCAGCCGTTATGACGATGACAACGAATTGAAAACGGCCGTGAATTCTTGGTTATCACAGCAGGCGGCAAGTTTTTATGAAGAAGGTTTCCAAAATTTAGTTGTGCGATATGATAAGTGTTTACAAAAACTTGGAAACTATGTAGAAAAATAGATAAAAGTATGTAAATTCCGAAAATAAAATTAGTTTTTGCAAATTTCCTTTTATTTTTTTTTTATTTTCAAACGGCCCTTACTTTAAAAATACGCCTCGTATAACAGAGCTACGAGAGCAAGTATTGGCAATGTTGCTGGCAAGTCATAGGCTAGCCATGAA
The DNA here is from genome assembly GCA_035578175.1 of Catonia carolina. Lineage (NCBI taxonomy): Eukaryota > Metazoa > Arthropoda > Insecta > Hemiptera > Achilidae > Catonia > Catonia carolina. The sequence continues at coordinate 188,953,941 of JAQMRL010000001.1, forward strand.
GTGGGTATGGGGCAATGCTTACGTTCAGAGCTCATCACTTTGAAAAAATAGTATAGATCAATTGGCATATGCTTTATTTTTGTGATTAGGACAACCAAAAGCAAAATTAACTTATTTTAATGTAGATCAAATTATTTATCTTCTTTAAGTATACGCTAATTTTCTTTTAATTTAAAGTAATTTAATTTAATTCATTTGTACGTAAATTTTATTATTGTAGATAGACTGGTAGCAGTAGATTTTTTAAAAAAACATTTCTTAATATTATTTTAGTCGCATGATCTCCAATTTTATATTAATTATATTGTCTCTGATTAAACTGTAAGTGTTGAGTTAACAGAAAATGGAGTTTTTTTATGTTATATCTTAATGAAATAATTTTTACAATTAATTGAAATTTTTCATTATGAAAGTAGAATATAAAACTGTTGCAAATTTTACTTATATTGTGTAAAAATGTCAAGGTAGTGTGGTATAATTGACAATACATCCAAGTGTATAAAGGCTTGAATTTCAGTTCAGTTTAAGACTACAATGGTAGTGTTTATTCTTCATATAGTTTTAAGACCCTTTAATTCGTAAAAATCTTATTTTTTCTTAATTCCAAACAGTATTGTTTAAACTGGTACTGTATAGCTGATATGTGATTTGACCATAAAGTTATACAGGTTTTTGAGTTGAAATGTGTTAAGAGTCATTATTTTCACTTGTATACCACTTTTTGAAGACTTTCAAATGATTTGATAAAGTTTAGTTTGTAGATAGTGTTACTGTTTGCCTTTTTACCATTTTATCAAATTATTTAAATTTTTTGGGAAACTTTAGTTTTTTCCACTTTGTCATGTCACAATTACCGTTGCTGGAATACAGTGACAAAATTGATAAATTGCATTACAGTTATGTGAATTTTTGAGACTACCAAAGCAATTTTGTTAAGGATGTAATTGTTGTTTGTTCAAATTGTAATTTGAATGTCAAATTGCAGAGTTGAAAACCGCTCAGAAATCTTTTTCTGTTCAATTGTCCATATAACAGTGTTTATACTTTCTTTTGGGTTTTCCCCATCATATATTTTTACAACATTTGTGTTTGAGACAGGTGTCTAAATACAGGTTTTATTTCAATCATAATACAGAAGGTATATGGAAAAATAAATGAAAAAAAGTACGAAAGGTTTTTCATCTCTAGCTTTGCGGTGAATTCAGTTAATGACAGATTAGAAAATACATATTACAAATATTTCTAGCGATCATAGAAACAAAAACACAATTTTAAAATATACATTTTTTTAAATTAATTTATTTTTAATATTTTGACACAAGAAATAGATATTTTTTCAATTATTACTTTTTTACCATATTTGAATATATAGGGAAGAGAAGTATTGTTTTCATGTCATTTTTCCAAAATCGAGTTTTCGCAGGTTATCCTCGTTTTCTGGCCCTCTGAACCTGAGAAACATGTTTTAGCGATTGGTTTGTGTGTGTGTGTGGCGCATTCGTTCGTGCGTGCATGCTTGTATGTGTGTGTGTGTGAACAAAGTATCTGAAGAACAGGGTACAAAGTTGAAACCAGGAACTTATGTTAGGTACCTTTAGGGCACCCGACAAACAATTTCATCAAAATCGGTCAACTGGAAGTAGTAGTTTATTCATGTAATTTTTCACTGAAGTAATCAAAGTGGTTCATTGTAAAAGTACTGTTTATTCGTTACGTGTACAAGTAAATAAATAAACGACTTGAAATAAAAACAAGTAATTTTGTAGAATATGCAGCAGAAATCAAAGAAAATGGAGACTTTTTACAGTGACTACTTATTGTACCGCTTCCTTGCCTCGTCCATCCCACAACATTATAATGCGTTTCATGATTGATGAGCTTTGCTGTTCAACGAGTTAGACCAATCAGAATGTTTGCCAGCATTGTCAGATTATACGATGTTTCAGCCTGACAAACACTACATGTGTATGCATATAAGAGCCGCAGTAGTTCACTCGTGTCTTGCATCTCGTACTAAACACATCGATTATAGAGCGCGTTAACATGCAATACTTTATAATATAATCAGCTGATTGTATGTTCATAGTTTATAATTTTTATTGAAAGACCAAAAAAACAAAATGGCTGACAAAATATGTAATGAGAGTAAGTGTTGACAAAGTCATTGGCAAGCTATGAAGTGGGTAGGGAGCAATGTGTATGTTCAGAGCTCATCAGCCCTGAAAAATATACAGTTATTTTTGATGACACCGACATGTCATTTGTGTGTTTGGGTGCGCCAGCATGTGTATGGTGTTTATGTATAGATAAAATGTATATGTGTGTTTTAGTAGAGGGGAACAATTCAGGTACAAGTAGTTGGGAGTGGGAATGTATTTATGTGTAGCAAAAAGTCTCTATAGAATGGTTGATATGATAATACTGTACTATATTTTTTTAGTGTAATATGAGTTTATTACACTTAATTTTTACTCTCAGCAGACATTTGTTTTAAATATAAAGTATAAAACAGTTAAAATTAGCTAATTAATCTATTCTTGCATAAATCTTGTACGATTCATGTTTTATTTAGTTATATTTGGGTGAGGTTGGTAAAGCTTTTCATTTTGTGAAGGTATCTGGCCGTAGTGGCTGCACTGAGCAGTGAAGCAGATTATGTATTCTGCCCTGAGAGTCCTCCACCAACCGACTGGCCTAATAAACTTTGCCAGACATTGAAGCAGGCAAGAAATTATTTATCCTCACTGGTCTATTTTGCTTTTTCTTTGGTGTTTTCGGAATTTCTTTTTCTGTTTATATTATTCGATTTATTGTTTTTTGTTTTTGTCTTTCTTGTGAATTTCATGATCACTGACTGTTAGCACTGGTGTAAAATTTGGTATGGTAGGTTTTACAACCTGCAAATAAATATTGTTTAACGCAGGGGTTCTCAACTCGAAAAATTTCCAAGGAGGCATTAGAAGTTGTGAAAAACATAAATACGATTGTAATGTCGCAGTGTATAAAAAAAATAACACCACAGTAGTATGTTGAGTCTTCTATTATTTATGGAGAAGTGTGATCTCAGGCGAGTTTAAGGAGCGGAAAAGGTCCTGTAAGGTTGAGAACCCTCGGGGCCTATTTCATAAAGAAACTCTGCAATAAGCATTTTGCACTTTGCTGCAAAGTTTGCACTCCACAAACAATTTTTGGATTTACAGGGGCAGAGTGACTTGCAGAGCTGCAAATTGATCTTCATAATTCTGTTCCATGAAAGATTAGTTTGCTGGGAAAAATTGAAGAGTATGCATTATTATTGCAAATTGAGTAAACCACTCTTTGAAATGCCAATGATAATCTGGGAGTTGGAAATCGAGCTCAAGTTTTTGGTCCATGGTAGTTTAACCTCCAAAACATTAAATTAATTATTTTTTTTAGATTTTTCTGTGCATTGTTTGAGAAAAACATTGCAGTTGCTAATTTTCTGTTATGATGATAAAGTGTTGAACGTATTATAAATTGTATAAGAATTAATTGCAGCAGTGCTCAAGTTTTAAGTTTTAAAAAAGTTTTCAGGCAACTGCTAAAGGAAAAATCAAATATGCTATAAAATTTACAACAGCCTATTCGTTTGGGAGTTAATGTAAATTGCATTTGATACGAGATGAGTAATGCCCTGTCATATCAACTGGACCCAGTAATTTTTTGTCTGCTTGTACTAAAAACCTCTTCAGGAGCTGTACGCAGTTTATCTCTGAACTGCTTTTGTAAGCAGGTTTTCACCGAACATTGATAGTGCACAGACATCTTTTGGTAGTACTGGCATACTAGTTATCTGCAGATATGCTCACAAGAAATTAAATTTTTAAATGCATTAAATCAGGTTTGACACACTCTTCATGGATGTCTAAATGTAACTTTTAGAAAAGTACTTGCTAAACAGATATCTGTGCATACATTCCATAAGGTAGACCATTCCATTAAGTATTCCATAAGGTAGCACCGACGTCTTCCTGGAGTTACAATTGTGGAAATAATCTATTTGTTTAATATTGGTTAATTATTCTAATAAATTTGCTTTAAAAGATTTAATAAGTAATTGTTAATAAATATGATTTAATCTGACCAACCATTTTATTTGTTGGCATTTGAAAACAAAGCTCGGAGGATCCAAATAATAATTTTGTTTTATTTATTTTATTTGGATTTTTATTAGGGCAGTTATTATTTTTTTATTGTATCTGTTCTTGCAAACAATTTTTAGATTAAAACTAACTACCAACATGTGAATAGATTAACTAAACTCAAAAGAGTGTGCACTCTTCAAGCTATCTCACTCTGTCTCCCATCAAGCAGGGAATCAAATCCAAAATTGTTAAAGAAATAATAGAAATAATGGTTATTGGAATGCTTTGACTCTGTAGTTTGGAAAATAAAAATGTTGCAGAGTAGTTTTGTGGAATAAGGTCCTGGTTTAAAAGTATGTATATAAAATATGAGGGCTATTCAGAAAGTAGGGAACGTTTTGTAAATAAACAAAAACTATGTAAAAGAAACTTTTTTTATTATATACATCTGAAAGAGTGACTAAAATACTACTTTTCTACATAGTCACCAAGCAAATTGAGGCACTTGTCATAGCGGTGGACAAGCTTCAAAATTCCTTCGTCATAGAAATCCGCCGCCTGCGACCGCGCCACTCAGTGACGCGCGCCCGGAGTTCCTCGTCGTCGTCGAAGCGCTGTGTTGCTAGCCAGTTCTTCATTCTTGGAAACAAGTGAAAATCACTCTGTGCAAGATCAGGTCTATAGGGTGGATGAGGGAAAACCTCCCATTTGAATGAATCAAGGAGTTCTTTTGTGCAGTTTGCCATGCAAACCGCACAAAAATCAGCAAGGAAGATTATGGCTACTGTGTTTTGGGACAGGCAAGGTGTGCTGCTCATTGACTTTCTCGAGCGTGGTGCAACAATAAACTCTGATCGGTACTGCCAAACATTGCGCAACCTTAGGAGAGCAGTTCAAAACAAGCGCCGAGGAAAGTTGTCGTCAAAAATTTTGTTTCTTCATGACAATGCCTGACCTCACACGGCAAACCGCACAAAAGAACTCCTTGATTCATTCAAATGGGAGGTTTTCCCTCATCCACCCTATAGTCCTGATCTTGCACCGAGTGATTTTCACTTGTTTCCAAGAATGAAGAACTGGCTAGCAACACAGCGCTTCGACGACGACGAGGAACTCCGGGCGCGCGTCACTGAGTGGCTGCGGTCGCAGGCGGCGAATTTATATGACGAAGGAATTTTGAAGCTTGTCCACCGCTATGACAAGTGCCTCAATTTGCTTGGTGACTATGTAGAAAAGTAGTATTTTAGTCACTCTTTCAGATGTATATAATAAAAAAATTTTCTTTTACATAGTTTTTGTTTATTTACAAAACGTTCCCTACTTTCTGAATAGCCCTCATATAATAATTAAAATGTTTATAGTTTGCATATTAGTTTCACATTAATTCATGTAAATAATGATACATGCATATCTACTTGATAAAGTTCACTTGTTTAATTTTCTTCACTTAGTTTGTAAATATTATATTTTGTGTTAATAAAATTTTTATTTTTATTTCATCGTTTTATTTTGCTGAGAGAATGTGAAGGCTGCATTCTTGTTTACATTTTTGGTTTTTAGAAGACTTCTAAAAACCAAAAATTAGAACTTAGTTCTAATCAAAAGCTTCATTCCCAAAATATCTTATTATTAATTTGGCCAAAGATAATAGGTTATTTATAGCAACACCGGATATCTTTAGTCATAATATTTATTTTTTTGTCTCAAAAATAGTAAATTGAATTTTATTAATTTCTATTTTATTTAATTGTTTACTACTGATTTTTTTTTAATAAAATTATATGAAGGTTTAAAATCTCGGAAATCTATTTTTAATCCATTGGTGTGTAGCTGTTCATAAACCGGTGCACCAGTTTATTAAATCTGCTGGTTCAATTCCCACTTTATTGAGACCTGTTCACAATTATTTTAAGATCAGTTGAGTTTTTAAAGTGAAACTGTTATCAGTTATGAGTATAGGTAAATATATGTATGTAGAAATAAAATATTTTAAATTGCAATTTTTTAGGTAATTTTTTTGTAATTTTCCGGTGGTGCCAGAATATTAAGAAAATTCCCTCCCATAAAATATATGGTCTTTATTTCCATATTGAAACATTTCTAATGGTTCAATGTACTCTTTAAAAGTTAGCTGTCAAATTATGATAAAACCTTTTTAGAAAGAGAAATCAGTCAGTGATCAGTGATTTATTCTTAAAATTTTAACAACTGCGAATTGAATTGTTGAGATGTTTATACTGTCTGGTATAAATATTATTCCTCTGCAATGGTTTGTGGCATTTTTGTTTTGGTGTTTGGTCTTTTTCCACGTATTTTTTTTATGTTACCGTTATTGTGTTCTGTATTCCTTCTCTGTAGTTTTAATTTAACTTCTTCACTAAATCTAATTATGTCTACGGGATTTGCATTTTGATTATCTTGTTCATGTTTTTTTCTTTTATTGGTATGATTATACTCTAGATGTTGTCGTAAATGTGCACACATGAATGTTGTGAATTTAGTGTAAGCCAGTTAATTATTTGAGTAGAATGAATATTAAATTGTACTGGCTGTATGTAGATTATATGGAATGGGGTGTTAATTAATGCGGAATTGGTATTTAATTAAGGCATTTTTTGTGTAGTTTGGAATTAATAAAGTTTGTAATAAGTAGTAAATTATAAAATGGACTGATCATTTTTTTGGGTATTCAGTGGTAGTGTAACCTCATTAATTGACTTTGTACAGTTAGGCTCAGTTTAATTTAGATTTCTCGGGATAAAAGTTTTGATAATTCCTATAATTTTGTTAGTTCATTGTGATAAATGATATATTTGTTCAGTATTATGAAATAAGTCGGTTAAGTGATTATAGGACTTTGCTTTGTGTCACATAGATCTAGTTAACTATGATTTGTTTAAGGATTTTGTTGTAGTTCAGTTCAAATTATTGGCTGTATTTTTTGGTACCCTACGATGTTAAAAATCAGTAAAAACAATACGGTTAAAAGTTCAGATGCAGTTAATGATAATACAGGTGTTATAAAAGTTATTTTCAGGCAGGTTTTATACGTATAATACTGGTGACCAGTAAATCACTTTTTTTTTAAAGTGAAGCTGTTCATGTCACATAATAGAATTTATTTGTGAAAACTGATTAAATTTAATGGTCGATTGTTTCTTGAACTATAGTGAAGTTAAGTGTGATATAAGATGATATGGTGGAATTTTTTTTATTTTTTTTTTATTTAATTTGATCAAAGCTTTGTTCATTTTGCTGAAATTATCAGTTTACTTTTACAATATTATTTTATATACAGTTGTTGCTTTTTTTTTGTTGAAATTTCATGATTTCTATTTTGGCCTTAAGGTATTTAGCTCTGGTGGCAGCCAACGCCACGGAAGCTGATGCTATGTTTATACCAGAAGACCCAGCTCCTCATGACTGGAAGGAAAAGATGTGTCGTAAACTAGAACTGGCAAGCGATTTTGTTTCTTTTAATTTATGTTTTCTTTTATAATTTATTATAGGCTTTGTTGCTGGGTTGGGTCTCAGATGCTGGGTTTGCTGGCAGCATGATACTTCTATCAGCTTATTTTCATTCATGTGAACGTAATAAATCATACTGGTGCAAGTTACTTCATACATTTTTTAGCATGTTGGAATTAGCATATAATATTTTCATCGTATTACAGCCCATTATATGTTTCAGCATGATTCATAACTGCTCATAAATCACTCATATAAAAGGTTGGGTGTTTTTCCTAAAATAAAAAAATTCCCAATCCGAAATTTTAATTTTGGTTTTACTTACGAATAACATTCCAGATGGTTCTTTTTAGTATAAAATTCTAAAATAAATAGTTTATTACATTTGATTCTAAATCAATTCATACTGGTTTTTATGATTTTTTATTGTTGCTATATGTGCAAAATAATCAAAGCGTATTTGATCAGGCAATGAAAGTTTCTTGCATGCCTTAAAACTGTTGGAAGTTGAATATATGTAATTTTTAGTACAATGTCAATAACCTTGTGTGATCTTTTGGTGTCGTAAAGTACAAAAAATTTTGCCTATGAGTTCAAGTACCTGCATATTTCTGTCATTAATGTAATTATTATCAAGGATTACATGTTAATCTTTCATCATTCAGTGATCCTCTTTAGTTTCTCTTTGCTGAAATCAATTACTCAACTAGATTTATCATATAACAAATCGAAGAGAATTTTTATTTGTGTATGCTACTTCCTTGCAGTCAAAAATGACAAGGGAAGATATTTTCTCGTTAAGTCCTAACAATCATGAAGTTTTCTTCACCCATCTGAATGTCAACTCTGTATAGTTGTGGCGTGCATATTCTCGTTAAAGAGCCTTTCCTTATTTGTCTTACAAATCTGGTTTACTGAATTTTAAATTCCAGTTTCATCTAAAGATGATTGGGAGAGAGAAATTTTGGAAAAACATGTCCTAATCTTTGTAGAGGAAATGTTTGATAAATTATGAATAAGTTGTCCCATAATTCTTTTTGTGCATTCAACATTTTTATTCAGGGATTTTTGTGTCATGATTCTCACTGTTTCAGTTAAAAATAGAAGTACCAGCATTGCAATAGAATTGACATTTCCAATTCCGTACCGTTTTATATTAAACATCATCATTATTGCATTTAGTAGCTTCTTTTTTTTGAGGCCTTATTAACATGACTAACAGTATATTATAGTACATATTAGTAGCAAGAAAGTGTGTAGCTCTATGTTTTTCCGCCAGTTTTTTGTTTATATATCTTGTTTATATTTGTATATTATGTTGGGTGGATTTAATTATTAATTTGGCTCTAGTTTGAATTTTAAAGTTTTGTTAAGTTTGTGTTTATATGATTTTTATTTTTTTTTAAATTTCTTATGTGTTTTTAGTCTGATTGGATTTTTATTGTTTTTTAAAGATTATGTGTTTCTATGTGTTTGTGTTATTAAAAAATGTAAATTTGGTGAAGTCTCTGTGTTAAATCCCTATACACCCCCAAAGTTGGAATCTCACACAATGATAACCATCGCAGGTTTTTCGTCTTAAAAAAGAAAAAAGTGATTAACACTGGCTGTACAGTTTTGTGTTTCTTAGATCTGTGTGATATTTTAATACATTTAAATGGTAATTATCATAATAATTTTTAATTACTGTGGTGTTTTTGGGAATGCATTGCTGATCAAGCTTCAGTTTTTTTTATGATTCATGAATTTGTGGAAAGTTTAAGGTTGTATTAAGATGGAAGTGGTTTTTTTTAAATTTATATATTTTATGCATTATATTAACAGTATTGTTACAGTTAAAGTGATGTTTAGATGAAATATTATGGGTTTTTTGTTGATTCGATTGATCGTTTTTATTTTGGACAATGTATTATTCTGTGAATTTTGTATTTTAATGATTTTGTTTTGCCTATCTTTGTATATTCAATAAGGGCTACTGCCACTCTCATTTGTTTTGTAGTAATCTTATCAAGTAGAAAATATAGTACCTAATATAAAACTGGCTTTGAGTTTTTAATGATTAACTGAGGCTCATTTTAGATGCAGGTTACTTTTAATTTTTCGGTTTAAAATAGAAGTGGTAAAACAAATGTTAAGATTTTCCGAGAATAGGTAACTGCCGCAGTGTCCTTAAATGATTATTGTTTATTGATAAACAAATCAAATGCAATCCTTGCGGGTTTTAGTTAATACCATAGCATCTGTTGAATGATTGCTGACTGGTATTGCTGTATGTAGAAAAAGTTTAGGCTAACTGAATCAAATACCTATTAATCATTTTCAGTTAGTTACTAACGGGTGATTCATTTAAAAGTAGCCCGCTGCATTTAACAGCGGCCTTCGGCACTCAATTGGATTCAAATAGTAAATGAATAAATAGAATTACTTAATACATAATTTTATATATTTATTTAAAATTTATATACAAAGTTCAACTTCACCTTTACAGTAGATGCTGAAAGTGGCGTCCTTGAACGCTTACACATTTTTGCGCTCGTTCAATGTTATTAATGCACACACGACGCAATACGGTAACGTCTATAGCTTGAATGGCTGCCACGATGTTATTTTTAGCTCATGTATACTGCGGGGGTTTGTTTGGTAAACAGTTCCTTTTAAATAACCCCATAGAAAAAAATCGCACATACTTAAATCGGGTGAACGAGGAGGCTACAAATCTTTACTAACAACTGATTGTTATGCCTGAAGGGCCTGATTGATATGAGCATCTACTGTAAAGGTGAAGTTGAAATTTTTATATAAATTTTAAATAGATATGTAAAATTATGTATTAAGTAATTCTATTTATTCATTTACTATTTGAATCCAATTGAGTGCTGAAGGCCGCTACTTTTAAATGAATCACCCTGTATATATGGTTTCTTAATAATTTATTGTAATAGTAATTGAGTGTCATAACACAAAACAGCTTTGTTAATTGTTAGTAAAATTTAAAATTATTACTTTTTATCAGTAATGTGTCTATTCCATTGTAAAAGTGTAAAAATAAAAACTTTTAAGTTGCAAAATAATCTAACTAAAACTAAAAAAGTATTTTTTCATATTGTAACTTTCAAGATACACGCCATATAACAATACTACTGCACAATGAAACTCCATTAACTTATCTAGTAACCTAGTGCTCACAACCATTTCTGGAAGTTCTTGTTTTACTATGATACACAACACTGATCGATCAGTGAAACCGCTCTGAATGATCAAGTGCACTTTGACACATTAACTCTACGTTCATAGTTTTTAGGTTATAAAATAATTGATAGAATGAAGAAAACGCATGCGAGCGTTATAAACTGTACAATTTATTCATAGTAAAAGCCCAATTGTGTGAACTAGTTGTATCGAATCGTGATAGTCTTCTTTCTTACCTCAATAAGTGATTTATTTGTACTCGTTCCTTTTTCAAATAGCCATATTCGTATTAAACGAATGGCCTGACTCTGGTATATGATTAAAATTTGTCGAATAAGTTATTAAATATGACAAAAATTTTAAATATTTTTAAATGGAAAAGTTTTTTTTAGCCAAAATTACCCAACTGTATTAATAATATCTTTTATCTTAGTAAATTATGGAATTTTTGCCAAAGTTCGAAACTAGAGAATTTGTATCAAAGAATCGACACATCCCTACTTTTTATAAATTTGTACCTGAGAAGTAAATGGTGTTAACTCCATTTTGGTGATTTTTCCGAAGAGCCAATATGTAGCAGTATTACCTTTTAATTATTGTAGCTATTGTAATTATTGTAATGAAAATCTTTTGAAGGAAGCATTATGATGTTGAAATAACATATTATTGGTTTTGTATATAAATACTAAACCTTGTTAAAATTGTCTTGAACTGCTGCTAGCCACATTAGAAATTTGTATTTATGCATCTTTTTAATTATGTTATATTACAATAAATGGTAGTTGTTAAATTATTATTGTGCTTTTTTTTATTAATTATAATTGAATTGATTACAAAATAGGACTGATGCTCAGCAAGGGAGTGGGAGTGACATTGCCACGTTGACCGCTTGGCTGTACACTGCAGAACAACCACGTTCGATTAACATACATTTCTTTCTTCAAATTGATGTCATTATTATTATAATTACTTTTAAAATGCACGTGAATGGGAAAGGACTATTTATAAATTATAACACCACTATAATAGCAGGTCATGCATGAGATAGCACAGTAAGCAGCGAAAGTCGCGGTTTGGTTGGAGTGCAGTGACTGAGAGAGTAGCAACAGTGTACGGAATTCTCGTAGCTGATTGGCCACCAGTCTTGCTCCCCTTTCCCCGCTATGACTAGTCACAGTCCTGTTTTGTAATCAATTCAACCATAATCTGTTCGAGTGATTAACTGTTAAATGTATTCTTTGTTTGGTTTCTGCGAATATTGTGAGTATTATGTGTGCTTGTAAATTACTTCATACTTACATATTTTGTTTTGTGGCTACTGCATGCATTTTCACATATTGTTTTTAAATGAAGTTTAACATAAGAATGTGTTTGTAAATTATGCTTCTTGTTTGCTCGGAATTTGTTTAAAATTTCATGTTTTTAATGTTAATTATCGAGTAATCTGAACATTGCATTTTTACTGAGCTTATTGTAATAGTGTTGTTTAATTCTTTCTAAAAATGCAAGGGTCATGAGAAAAGTAAAGAATGTTTTTCTCTATTTTAAAATTTGTTTTATTATAGCTAAATAAAACTTTTTTTACAACATACCTGGTACTTAAACTATTTTTCTATGTAATCGTGATACAAAACACTTGTACCATTTCACCAATTTTGTTATGCCCTCTGCATACTCAGTTGCCACGAGTTGTTTAACCACTCGTTATATTCCTCTTTCAGTTTGTCATCACTTGAAGCCAGATCCAGTGTTTAGGGTGGATAATCAAAAAGCTCCCATCGTAACTATTGCAGCAAGTTCTTCATCAATGCAGCAGAATGTGGTCGTGTGTGATCGTGCAGAAGCACAACGCCGCTAGATAACAATTTGCCCCATTTATTTTGAATAGCAAGGCGGAGTTGATGAAGCGTCTGATAGTAGGTCACTGCATTTATTTTTATGGTCTCGTCTCTAGGCACGTAATCGAGAGTAGAACCCCCTTTAGATCCCAGAACACTGTAGCTTAGAACTTTTTTGGAGCTCAAAATTTGTTTTGATATTTTCGGTTTTGATGGAGAACAGGGATGATTGCATTCCATTTACTGGTGTTTTGTTTCTGAAGTGCTATGCGAAATCCAGGTCTCGTCACCAGTAACAAAGTGGTGAAAACTCACCGCCATCTTTGTCGTACCAACTGAGAAAAGTTAGTGCAGCTTCTCTTCGTTTTTTTTTGTGTTCTTCTGTCAAAATTCAAGGGACTCACCTTGCACACATGTTTTTGTAACCTAAATCACCACTAACATTTTCTTAAAGAACAGTTAGTGAAATTTTAGGAAAGATTACTTAGTCCATCTATTGTGATACATCTGTCTTGTTTCTCAATGAAGTGATTGTCTTATTTCTCAATTTTTCCTCCATCCTTGATTTGAGTTGGTCAGTCACAGCTGAAGGTCAGCCTTAGCACTCTTCATTGTGAACATTAACCGTCTGCAATTAAACTTAATGCATTATTTTTGAACTGAAGGTTCGTTCATCACATTACCATAAACCTCCGTTATTTGTCTATAAATTTTGATACGTCACACTCCTTTAGCATTCAAAATGCGTATTACATTACAAACTCACACTTGGTGGGATCATTTATTTTATCACACGTTTTAAACACGTACAAATAATCAATACATGACTACATCAGCTCACTGTTAGTGCCAGACTGGCCCAAGGTGAGTGGAAGCCCAATGGCTTCCACTCACAGGTGGCCCAATGGCAGCAGTGGTAGCGGGACTTGTCTGATCAAAACGTTCTTTACTTACTGGATGACCATCGTGTTAATGGAGAATCCAACTGTCACTGCCTTTACAGAAGAGTATTACAATCTACGTAAAAGTTTCAACACCAGCCTCATTTTTTGTAATTTCCAAATCTTTATTCTTTATAAAATAAGTTTTGAAATTAGATTGTAGAAGTTTAAACTTTTTCAAGAAATTGTGTTGCATTTCTCATTTTCTCACTTAAACCATCTGAATAACTAGCGTATTTTTACTTGGCAATAAATGCTTTCTTGTAATGATTTCATCATCCAAAGTAAAGTTACAGTTCTTCATGGCCTTAAAGCTGTGAGAGTAATTAATAGAACATTTTTTAATGTTTATTTTAATTATTTATAGGTTAAACTATTAAATTATAGTTAAAATAATTATTGTTTAATGTTAATTTTATTTAAACAACATTTTCTGATGTGAATTGAATTTATTATATATACGAGGTCTGTTCAAAAAGTATCTGGCTTTTTAAAATAAAAAATGTATTTTTATAAATATTCATAAACTTACCCATAGTCCCTCTCAGACTCCACGCATTTGTTCCAATGGTACTGCCACTGTTGAAAGCATTTCTGGAAAGATTCTCAAGAAATATTGTTTAGGCCATTCATCACATTTTCAATTATTTTATCACTTCTCTAGGCTCAAATCGTTGTCCTTTTAAGGCATTTTGAGCTTGGAGAAGAGCCAGAAGTTACATGGTGCCATATCTATTGAATAAGGTGAATGTCAAACCACTGGAACATTGTTTTGCCAAAATGCTTTGGATAAGTTGTGACTATGAGCGATGAAGATGCCATGTTCCTGTTGTCCACAAATCTTATCGCTTACGCCGTACACCATCACCAGTAATTGTTTTGACCCTTAGGAGCATATAAATGGTGGATGACCTGTACTGTCAAATTCTCTACTGTTCTCTACGACACCTCTACTGTATCATTCTCTCCATAAACTTTAAAATCTTTCAAAATATAGTTTCGACTTGATTATCAACGTGTTTGTAGTAGAATTTAATGTTATAGCACTGATCAATTTGTTCCATCATTTTAACACATTTAAAAATCTGACAAAATTCACACAACACTATTGTATTGTATTGTATGATTGACTTAAATAAATCAACAGGAAAAAATGTAAGCATACTCCTGACGTGTCATAACATGTCTATCCTAAGATATGTCTCATCATCATTACTTGTTGGCGCGTTAAAAAATAAAGTCTGATACTATTTTAATTGACCTCTTATATATTTTTTATGAGTAACTAAAATGTATTTGGTGAGTTTTCTTATCTATTTGAAATCAATTACATTGTTTTGAAGTATCTTGCTAGTTTTATTAGTTTTAACACGTTCACTGCGACCCGGGTGAAGCGAGGTTATTTGCTGTGGCTGAACCGTCGCCTGCCACATTTATATGTTCCCCGCACACAGAAAGTGCACAAGTCCGCGGTGCTTCATATCCACATTTTCTCTCTACAATTACATTTCTCGTGTGTATTTTCATTCAATACTTATATTTTATATTTATATGTGTTTGTTTATGTATTTTAATATAGAAAAATGTATTTGTTTGTCATTTTAAAAATACACACATAAAAGTATATATACAAAACAAATGTAAAAGTCTGAATGTACTTTGCTTTTATCACGTTAACCTTTGAGAAAAAATTAAAAACTTATAGGAATAATAGGATAATAATAGTTCATTATGGCACTCTTAGCTGAATAACTTCGGTGTGGCCAAAGGTTTTTGAAAAGTTGAAAGTAAGTGTTATTACGGTACAGACAGCAGACAGATATCGGTACCTGTGACGGCTTTACAATTTTCTCTTGTTTTCAACAATACTTTATCCTTTCTGTTCCCACGGCAGTAAGTCTTTCCATGGACAGATAAAAATCCAATTCCAAAAGTGGGGTCGCCTGTGAAAAGAATTGCATAAGCGTACTAGTATACTATTATAAGTAAATGACCCTGCCGCTTTGTGTGACTGTGCACGCCTCGTAGGCTCCTAAAATTATGAGTACTAATAAAATATTTCTATAACCAATTTTTAAATGAGGCAAACATTTAAAAAGAAATTAATACCTACTAGTTTCTTTAAAAAAAGTTAACTTTAGGTCTTTATGTACGAAAAAATAGCCCTACTTAAATTTAAAGCATTTAGGTATTACATTCGTATACACATATTTATTTATTTAGTTGAATTTTTGCCACACGTAATATTTACTAGGTATAGTAAATGTTGCATAATTGTAACAAAAGTAATATAATGAAATAACATTTTATAGCATTATTACTACGACTAGAAAAAGAAAGTTCATGCAAAAAATTACGTTTTCTTGCCTGATTATAAGAGTATAGACAAAATAATCACTAAAACTAAATATAAAAATAATATAATAAAAAAATACAGACAATAATAAATAAAAACCTTTAATTAAACCTAATATGTCACGAATAACAAATAAAACAGCCCGTAAAACTCGATACTTATAAGAAAATATATCAGTTTTTCAAACTCCGCCAAAAAAAACCGGTGACGTTTCTTCAAAAGCTGAAGGTATACTGGCATAGAATGAACCTTTTTCTATGGCTGAACAATAAAAGAAATCCAATTTACCCTAGCTGAACGCAGAAGGAAGAGATTACAAAACTGTATAGACGGACCACATTTTTGTGGCGGCTCGCACCCTGGGACTGTTCAATACGCCACATAAATGTGGCGGCCGCACTGAACGTGTTAAATAATTGACGTAAAACTTTTTAAAAAAAATAACAGAGTATTTTTTTTGTTCTATGTTGTTGTGACATGTATCATTTGAAAATGTTTCCAATTTACGTGAGGAAACTGTAGATACTTAGCACTGGTGGGTGCGTTGTGTGTAGAAGGTGATTTTATCCTTATTCCTGAATGGCCTGTTGAGAAAGACTGGCAAACGAAAATGTGCAGTAGGCTTAGCCAGGCATGTATATATTCATATTAATGAAGAAACTATGTTCAGTATTTAAGTTTAATTTTGGTATTATTTATTAATTTATTCATCTTTAGAAATATTTATAATATTCCCAGTCAGGTGTGACATTTTTCAGCACTCATTTTCATTTGTCATCATCATCTGTATTACCATTAATATGCTAAACAATTGGACATAAAACAAAAAATTGAAAATATTTTAATGTTAGTTATGAATTGAATCTATACTGCTGTTATTTTCTTGGCAGTGCTGTAGATTAATGTGTTGTAATGATATAAATTGAGAAATAAAATTTATTCTTCTTATGAATTCACATTTTATGAACCCCTGAACATGAGAAAAGTAGGTTTGTGAAGCTCTCACTAATACTTACAGAGACCCACAAAATAAATCAGTGAATGAATCCTGTCGAATTATTGTATACAAGGGTTTACAAATTTTTATCTTGGTGTTAACTACATTTTATACTGAGCACTTCAGTTAGCCATAATATTAGTAAATTTTAGAATTGGTAGAAAATTTACTATACCGTCCCTGTGTAAGCACGGGTATTACTTCATATACTTCTTTATCCATACTTCTTATATTGTGAATGTTTATTATAAATGTAATGATGGAATACACAGCTGTTAATGTGTTGCTTAGATGTGTCGTGGTTAGACTATACCCATTGAGAAGAAAGATGTGCTGCACACACGTTATACTTTTTTCAATTGTGACCTCAAGTTGCACTTAACTCATTTCAAACAGCCCATCATTTATTAACGATATTAATAGATATGTGAATGCAGACTTCAACGCCAATGACTTTCTTGTGCAAGTTTATTATGTTAAATTTGTGCAACTATGTGTATTTGCGGTTTAGCGTTATAAGGTAGTTATATGCACAATGTGGCAAACAGGCTGGGGGCAAAGTGAAGAGAAAACAAAAACACTTTGACCTTGAATCCTGTATTGTATCTATTAAGGGATTCCGTAATTGTATCCTCCATAATGTTAGCTTAGGTACACATTTCTGAAGAACTAGAGAAGCTAGAGCCTTAATTCTTTTTTTGTTTTGAAGAACAGAACTTCCTACAAATGTTGAGCGGAAGGGTTTTCAGTTTTTATGAAACCCCTTTTTATCACTTTTGTACATTTAAAAAAAATACCTGTTTTTGTCGAAAAATTTTGGTCAAATTATTTTTTAATTTTCAATTTTTTAAAATTTTGATCTGCTCATATTGTAGAGTAAGGTGAGATGTATAGCTGGTATTTTTTATCAAATTATCTTACATAGAATTTGAGAAAAATGTACCTAAAATTAATAATATAATAATTATATTTTTAATTTTAGGTACATCAAAAGTAAAATTATTTTACTTTTGAGAAAAACTGCTTTAAAACTTGCTGTTATACTGCACTGGTGCACTATTATTGCCCACCACATGACAGCGTAGATTTCATTTAGTTTATTTAAAGTTGTATCAAAAGCTCGGTCATCAGCCACTGCGGTGGAATATTTAATGGTGGGTTTTAACTTGTGAAATTTCCAGACCCTGGCCGGGAATCGAACCTGGGACCTCCGCGTGGTAGGCTAGTGCACTACCACTACGCTACGGAGGCGGCCATATTTTGTTTTGTTTTTTATAAACTGTTTTTTTTTGTATTAAAAGATTTCCTTGTATGCATTTTGAATTATTTTTGGATACTTCTAACTGAGGTAGGACATTACAAATTAAACTAAAGCTAATGACAATATTACTAACAAAAACAAAACACCAACACTTTATAAATAATATAATTATTTATTTTACAGCTGAGAAAAGCAGAAACTATCGATAGGGTTGCGACCTTGAAACATAATGATCTATGAAAATAATTAAATTTGTAAAAAAGTATGAATAAAAACAAAATGTTTCCATTTGTATAGTTACACACCAATGTCGTTGCTAATGACCTTTGTAGTTGATGCGACATAAATAAAAAAAAAAAGTTTTCTTTCACTGACATGCACTCCTAAAAACTTGAATAAAAATGTTTTTACTAATCATAGAAACAAACTAAATATGGCATTTTAAAGAGGGTTTTAAATCCAAACTATAACAATCAGCAAAAACCAAAAAATGGAAAAATTTTGATTTTTTTCTTTATAAAGTCCCCATAATACAATACATTATCTTGATCGCTTTTTGCATGAAATTCAAGTATATTCTGGGGGGGGGGGGACTCTAGAATCCCTCTGCAAATTTATTATTTATTCTGAGATGAATAATTGTTACCTACTTAATATGATTAATATATATTATCTTTAATTCAGTGTAATTAATATGATGTGCAAAAACAGTCCATCAACTGTACGCCTACATATGCTCACTGAAATGAGCACTATTTTGGTATGGTGAGATAATAAAGTAATAGAAAAGTAATTTATGGACATATAATATTCCGTACCTAAAATATTGACTCATTTTTCAGTGTGTAACATTGAAAGTGTTAATATTTTGTTACATGATGTTTTTTTTTGTTACTGCTAGAAAAGTAGATTTTATAATTACTCTTAATGTTAAATTGCCTTGTTATTTAGCTATTGGACATGTGATATATCTGCAGTCTAAAATGTTATGCTCCTGAAAATAATATTTGCAAAATTAAGTCGTAAAATATATGTACTAAATGAATGGTTTTTCTATTAATATTGTAAAAAAATCATTACGTCTTGGGTGTATGTGGCTTCTTTATTGTTTTGTATATTATGGATCTGCATTGCTTCACTAAAAATACACTTTTATAACCTATAATAAGCATGGTTTCTTATTTAATAGATGCTTTAACTTTTCTTTGTTCATTGAATGTTCCTGTTGGCGTTCAGAAACTTATTGGTGGCAATTTTTAAAATTGTCATCTATCATTTTTTTGTCTGTCCGTCCATCCGTCTGTCACAGCCAGATGTCAAAAACTACAAGAGATAGCAACAAACAGTTTTCAGATTCACAATCTACACAAAAAGTTAGTGGGTTGCGGTTTTAACCGGAAGTAGCCCAAATCTGGAAGTCAAGAAATCAGTGTCATTATTTTTAACAAAAATAGTGTCATTCGATTCCTCTTATAGTGTAAATACAGAAATCATCGGGTTTGAAGTTCCGGTTTTGACCGGAAGTCAAGAAATCAGCCAGAAACAACAAGCTATAACAATTAGTAGTTTTTGGATTCGTAATCTACATAATAAGTTATTGGGTCTGGATTGGTTTTGAAGTTTCGGTTTCGACTGGAAGTCAAGAAATCAAAGTTAGAATTTGAAAACAAAAATATTGTAATTCGATTCCTCTTAAAGAGTAGATACAAAAATTATTTATTAAGTGTGAAGTTCAGAGTTGGACTGGAAACCCTGAACATAAAAAAAGTAAAGACTTAAATACCGCTTGAATCAACAAATGCAAAAAACATAACATTCATTTTATTCATTAGCATGTGGGATAGTGGCCCAAAACCGGAAGTCAGTTAATCAATGGCGGTATTTGGTAACGAAAATAGTGTCATTCGATTCCTCTTAAAGAGTAGATACAGAAATCGCTAATGGTTTCTGTCATAAGTTAAAGGTAAGCCTTTTTAAAAATTGCCACCATCCACGAGACACGTTGTCTCATGAAAGGTATGTTTATTAATAAAATTATTTGTTTCTGTAGTCATACAAAGAATTTAAACACAGCTATTATTTAATGTGGAGTTTGTGTTATTCTAAAATACACAGTTAAAATTATCCAGTGCACAAGTAGCATTACAGTTGTTGAGTTAAAGACATCTTTGTAGTATACCATTGGTGGCTAGTTACACCAAAACCTTTAGTTAGTTTATAATATTTTACTTATGGAAAATTTCAGAAAGAACTGGATCAGAATTGATTTTTATCATTTGCTAGAGATCAGTGATGGTTTTTTTTTAGACTGACTGTCTATAAAGGTCCTAATTAGATTCAGCGAAATTATGACAAATTGTTACTTTTATACTGCATATTTATTTATAATCAAAGTAAACAGTTTTTCTCTTGTGGTGTTTTATAGAAAATTAACTAACATTAATGTGTAGTATTATAATTTTTTTATAATATAATTATAATTATATTGTAAACACAATTTTTTAATACTGTGTAATATGTTTCATTATTAGGAACGACAAGCTGGTCAGCGATTGAATATTATAATTGTTGCTGAGGGGGCAATTGATCGAGATGGTGTACCAATTACAGCTGAAACTGTAAAAGATGTTGTTGTTAAAGAACTAAAACAAGACACTCGAATCACTGTCCTTGGTCACGTCCAGAGAGGTGGCAGTCCATCTGCATTTGACAGAGTTTTGGTAAGATGTTATCTTTTCATATAGTACTGATATCTTTCATAATGTACTTTACTACAAAATATTGTTACTGTAACAATAAATTGTTTTTGGAATTTTCAAACAGATTTTTTTTAAAGTAGTACAGATTTCTGTTGAAAATATTATCTCAAAACTTTCTGAATAGTATTTACTAAATACTTGATTTAAGAAACATTAGTGGCGTGTGACAGCCTGTTCTATAGTTTAACAAATAATTCTTCCATGCTTTTGACCCAGTTATAGTTTAACAAAATTCTCTTTAGTTTAAATAAAAATAGAGAGCTATCTGTGGTACTATATTGCAAAGTGAAAAGTTATGGGTTCAATTCCCAATGAGAATCTGGAGGTTTTTAATTTCTTAAAACCCTTCGATACTATTTCTAAACTCACTGTAGTTGCTGATGGCCAAGCTGTTGATGTGACATTAGATAAAACAAAACAGTGTACAAATTCTGTTATAAACAATTTGTTCCAAAAGCAGAAGTTAAGAGAATATTTCTCAAAAGATGTTGCATGTATGACTACAACTTAAAACTCTGGTTTTATTTGTTGTTAAACAAAGTATTAACAAAATGATCAATTTATAATGTTATTCAGACACATTAATAACTGAATTTTAATGTAGGGATGTCGTATGGGCGCTGAAGCTGTGATGGCATTGATGGAAGCTACTCCAGATACTGAAGCTTGTGTTATATCATTGGATGGCAATCAAGCTGTAAGACTGCCTTTGATGGAGTGTGTAGAAAGAACGAAAGCAGTTGCCAAGGCCATGGCAGACAAGGAGTGGGAAAAGGCTGTTCAGCTCAGAGGAAAGTAAGTAGATTTGTTTTAGAACATGTGCAGTTTTTACATAATTTTCATTATGTTTGGTCACAAAAGACCAAATATTAAAATTTTCTCTTGTAATTATATTGCATGTCGAATGACAAATGTAGAGGTTCTCAGGAAAATGAAGAAATACGTAGAAACCATTTGCACCATCAAGTGTAGGATTTCAGAGTTATCATGTGGAATGAATCAAGATATTTGTTACTACAAGTGATTCTACGAGAAACAATTTATGGAAATAAGGATTTGACTGGAGAAGGGTGTTGTTGCTTCAAAATCTGAGAATTTGGTTTTTGGGTAAAGTTCTGAAGAGCTATTTCGCAGTGCTACAAAACAAAAATTACTGTGATGGTCGCAACATTCAAAATGGTAGGCTCCTGAAGAAGAATTATGTTGTGTATTTTAATGAGTGCCCGGAAAGACAACCTTCTGTAATACTTTTTAAAGCATTAGATATAAAGAAGCATTGTAGTAAACTATGGAATATGGATGCTTTCATCCTAAATTGTGTGGTGTATAGAACATAATACGTTATGTTAATATTGTTCAGATTTTATATATTTTGTAAGATATGAAGGATTTATAAAGGCACTATTGTTTACAAAGTGCCTTGTATATACCAGTACACCATACTAGAATTTTTTAGGAACGTTTTGTTTATTAGTTTCAAGTGTCATATAAATGTTCCTTTTATTGTACTTTACTCTCTCCAGCGAGTGTATTTTTTTGTGAAATTCAGTGATAATTCCATGTGTGTTTGTGATTGTTAGTAGGAGTGATATACTAAGTTAGCTTTCCATGACCTATATATAAGAAAAAAACACTTTGTATAATGATTTGAGTCTGAATTCGGTGAATTTCACAAAAAGTCTGATACAGTAGTAATTTAACCATTGTATCTCTTTTGATTAAATATAGAGTACTGGATTTTTGTCTGTTTTATTAAAATAATGATTATTAAAGGTATCTGATGTAATATAAATAATTAATCAATTATTATACAGAGTGATTCACAAAAACTGATATGAATCTACAATAAAAATAAGAAAAAAAGCTTTTATGAATATAGGTCAGGAAATGCTTTATTAGCGTGTTACGGCTAGCGAAAGATTTCGCTCGAATTTCAGCTTATCCCTTGAAATAAGTTTGTAAAAATTTTTAGGAGGTTAATTAAAAGTCAAATATTGTTGTTTCTTATAGTTTTTGATCTGAGAAAGTGAATAAAACAGGTCCCAGAACCATTTATTTAGTAGTTTTTGATAAATTTTGGTAAAACACAAATAAATAGAGGTAAAAACTTGAATGAAGTACTTGGAAGTCCTCAACTATTATGCTGTTCAGATATCACATCATAGCCTTTTGAATCGTTGTATTCGTTCCAAAGTGTTGTCTTTTCAGGTCCCTTTTGCTTTGGGTTGAGAAAGAATCACAGGAAGGTACATCTGGGCTGTAGGGTGTTGACACAGCATTACCGTGCTCTTCTTGGCCGGCAGGTCAGTTACAATGAGGCACGTTTGACTAGGCGTATTGTTGTGATAAAGAATCATGATCAAGTATCAGCGATCTCTGATCTGATGTTGTGTTCGGTCGCCCTCAAATTCTCTCGTACTTCTTTGTAAAATTTGTCGTTAACTATCTATCCAAAAGGCACAAACTCTCTTTGGACACTTCTTGGTTACATTTATCATCGGGTTACTGCTGAAACTGGATGTCCTCTCCATTGTTTTTCTTGCTTCTCTTCTAAGCCCTTCTTAAATGTTAGTACTACTCAAAAATATTTCTTCTGTTCATGGCTTCATCCCCAAAGGCTATGTGAAGCATTTGAAGTCACAATGGGAGTTCTCCTCAGTTTAACGTAAAATTGATTGGCACTATGCTGCTTGAGGTTTCACTGCATCTTAACTGCCAACAAGTGTTCATTCTTGCATGATCTAATCCCTCCAGAGGCTCAGAGAAAACTGAGCTGGGTCTCTGCTTACCTGAAATTCCACCCATAGCGATAACTTCTGCCACTTCCCCTTGGTAGGAAAATACTTGCATGGATACTTATTGGACAGACCCTTAAACTAACTCCACTGCTCCAACTCATATTATTTCTGTCACAATGTGATGTTTTCACTAAGTACTAATATTTTTTTATTACCAACTGTCTACTTCGTCTGATAAATTGTATCTTTAAAATAGGTGAGTGTGATTATTGAATTTTATGCTAAATTTAATTATATTTTTGTTAATGATTCAATTCAGTTTTGTCTCTTTCGTAGGAGTTTCACAAGAAATCTGGAAACTTACAAGATGCTGACTAGACTGAAACCACCAAAAGACTCCACCGATAAAGCACCTGTATGTTGATTTTATTTTGAAAAAAATTTAACAAAAAGTTGTATGTACTTAAAATACAAATTGAAAATAATTTCTTTTAAACTCCATGTTTTTAATATCTCAGCAATTTATATTTACGTCACTTTTGTTGATTAGTTTTCATTGTATTTGCTAATCTGCTGGGATTCAAACAAAGTTGTTATGAGCGTGTGGCTGTCTGTTAATGATGAAGACCTTCAGCTACAGACGAGGAAGTAGTTTTTGGGATCATGACAGACTCCAGCAAAGGTAAAAAAAAGAAATGAAATTAGTAACACAGAGTGGGTTATTTTACATTCAGAAACTGCAAAAGCACTCAGATATCATGTTTTTATGAGACACTGCCAAAATATTGTGTCATGATAAATGTTTTCGACTTAACAACAAAAAACAATTAGTGATTTTACACTGCCAGGCAGTACTGAAAACATATAATTTCTTGTAATTACTAATGAACTAGAAGAACATTTTTAACAAGTAAGCGATTTATGTTATAAGTACATCTTTTATTTAGAACTGGGTTATGTTGATTTTCTATTCTCATCTATGTTTTCTCGTTTTTTAAATTAAATTTTTGTCTTAAAAAGCCTATCAGAAATATTTTCTCCATTATAAAATTATTTTGTTTTAATTTAAAAATCTTAATTCGTAAAAGGCGTGTTGAAAAAAAATGAGGAAAATCCCTTTTATAAGACTCATGTGGCTGGTGGCAATTTTTGAAAAGGCTTATCTTTGACTTATTGCAAAAACCATTAGTGATTTCTCTGTACCTTTTCTTTAAGAGGAATTGAATGACACTATTTTTGTTTCCAAATTCCGACTTTGATTTCTTGACTTTTGGGGTTGGGCCACTTCCAAGAAAAACTGGAACTTCTAACCCAATGATTTCTGTATCTACTCTTTAAGAGGAATCGATTGACGCTATTTTTGTTTTCTAAATTCAGACTTTTATTTCTTGACTCAAACCGAATGATTTCTGTAGCTACTCTTTAAGAGAATCGAATGACACTATTTTTGTTTCTAAATTCCGACTTTGACTTCTTGACGTCTTGTTTTGGGTCACCTCCAGTCGAAACCGGAACTTCAAACCCAAAATAACCCTACTAACGTTTTGTGTAGACTAAGAGTACGAAAAGCGTTTGTTGCTATCTTTTGTAGTTTTTAACTAATTGTAGTTTTAACTATTTTTGTAGTTTTTTACAAGTTTAAAACTTGTAGTTTTTAATTTCTTGGCTTCCGGTTTTGGGCAACGTCCGGTCAAAACTGGAACTTCAAACAAAGTTTAGACCCGCTTACGTTTTGTGTAGATTACAAATCTGAAAACTGCTATCTCTTGTAGTTTCTGACATCTGGGTGTGAAAGATAAATGGACAAAACAACATGATAGAAGACAATTTTAAAAATTGCCACCAATCAGTACGAATTTTCCAAAATTTTGGATTTGCGGGGTTGTTGTGTGCATGCTTTCTTATCCAGGTTGTGAGCTTTTGGTCTCAACATTTTGCTTTTCATGGTTGATGAGCTCTGCTGTTCTACGTGTTTTGACCAATCAGAACATTTGCCAGCGTTGTCAGGTTGTACAAATGTTTTAGTCTGACAAACATGACGTGAGCATGTGTACAAGAGCCACAGTAGTTCACTCGTGACTTGCATCTTGTACTGAACACATCATTATAGAGCGCATTAACATGGAATACTTTACATTATAATCAACTGTTTGTATGTTCTTAGGTTATAATTGTTATTGAAAGATCAAAAAAATGACTGATGAAATACATAACAGAGCTACGAGAGCAAGTATTGGCAACATTGCTGACAAGTCATTGGCTAGTTATGAAGTGGGTAGGGGGCAATGTATATGTTCAGAGCTCATCAGCTTTGAAAAATAGTATAGTCTAGGTAAATTTTTGTGCTCACAGCCAAGAAAAGTACAATGTATTCTGTAATATAAGCATATATATGCTCATGATCGAATAATTGTTGTATTCAATTAATAATGTTTAAGGATGGATATCATCTAGCTATTATGCATATTGGTGCACCTGCTTGCGGTATGAATGCAGCCGTCCGTTCAGTTGTAAGAACTGGTATCTACCGTGGTGATATAGTTTATGGAATTCATGATGGAATTGAAGGTTTAATTGCTGGAAATGTAAGTCTTCTTAAAATTTTGTTAATGTAATAAGTAGTGGTGAAATTCTTTATTTTTTTTTTGTCTTTGTTTAAGACGTTTTATAGATCAAAGAAGAGTTTTACAAGTTTAGTTAAAACTGTAAGATTTTTCTCTACTCTTAACTGTAAGATATTAGCAGCATCCTGGAAAAATTCTTGATAGATCATTCTGTTTGAAAAATCTTCTTTTTTCAAAATGGTAGCTTAATGTACATTTAAAAATGAAAATAATATAATAAAAATTTAAAAATAAATAAACTCTTAAGACTTTTGTACGTAACTGTTTCTTAAGTTGTTTTGTTTATAGTTATTTAAGCAATATTCTGAAAGTTTGTTTTTCTGTAATTTGTCGTATATTTTTATTTTCGTTGTTATAATATATTATAAAATTTGATTTACAAATAATTTTTTTGTCTTAAAGTTGCATTGTCTATTTATCTCTTTCTATTAGTAGACTAATACTTCAGTTTTTATTAGAAGAAATTTCAGTTATTTTCTTTCACTGAATATTAAGTTAATCTCTTAAGTGTGAATGTGATTTCTTTGTTTTGTGTCAGAAAACCTAATCTCTACTTTTCTGATAAATATTCTTTTAATGAGTAGTTGATTGGTAGAAAAGGTTGCAACAAAGCTTCGTTTTGTACTCCATGGTATAGAAGTTACATTCCATACAAGGTCTTTAAATTTTAAAAAACTTATTTAATTGATACATGACATGATATAATATGGAAAGTAGAAATAATAGATATCACTCCAGCAGTTATAATGTATTACTGTTAGCTGGCACCATTGTTAGTAATAGGTCTGGCTGTTATGTGTGGAAATTAATTCTTCAGGTTTATTGCAGTTGTGGCATTGTACTAAAGCGAAGAAAAATATTACAATTATGAACATACGTTTTATCTTAATAAGTTTTTTAAAGATGTTTAAATGTAATTGCCTTTGTAAGTTTAAATGTTGTAGTGGAGATGAATGTGAGATAAAAATTTAAAATGAATGCAAAAGCAAGAGTAAGGGCAGTGAATGAATTGCAGTTCTTTTTGTAAAAAAATTGAAAATAAACCATTACGTTTTGTATTATGTCAAATGATATCCCTATTATTATTTATAAGTTAATTAACCCCCACTATAATGTGATATTTAAACATAAGGTTGCTCTCACTTTCTGTAAGGCTGAACCAAAATAATGGTAATTAAGTAAATCAATAGTTTAATTAATATTGCAGATTCAAGAAATGAAATGGGCTGATGTAACTGGTTGGGTTGGTCAAGGTGGTGCGAATCTTGGTACAAAACGGACATTGCCTAATGATCGATTACCGATGATAGCACAACGTTTAGCTGAATTTAAAATTCAAGGATTACTCATTATAGGAGGATTTGAGGTAAGTTTCTTCTTTTTATTTTGGTTTGTTTCAAGTGTTTAGTCACTCACTACTGAAGTTTGTTCTAGGTAGTTCTACATGTGTAGTGTGATGATATGAAAATTTTCCCTGACCGGATTTGTCAGACCATATCCCAGCCCTGTAGTAAAATTTTATTCATTAACTCTTTCGAGATGACAACCGTATGTGATACGGCCGTGATGATATACACCGAGTGACGGCAAACGTAGGTCATACGGGCATAGCAATATACATCCCTACTCGGCAAACGTATCTCATACGTTTGCTACTTTCACATTTTTATAAATGTGGCTACCCTTACGCTATCAGTTTCCCGTTTTCAATGTTATTTAGTTCACTTTGTTCTCCGTTTACCTACAGCGATAGTTGACCGAATCGATTATTATTTTCTGATATATCGATGAAACTATCTAACGCTACTTAATGCGTGAGATCGAACCGTAGTGTCTACTACCGAGTACCGACATAGCGTGTTACAAGGCCACATTGTTTGCAGTGTATGTGTTTTACTGTTATTGTGCTATTTTATATTTCATGAAACGATGTCTAGAGATGCATTAGATTGTTTTGCAGAAGATTCTGGGTCGGAATTAGATGACACGGACATTGAAGAATCATACGACCCTGCGGAGAAAGAAAGCGATATTGATATAAGTTTCATATAAAATTTTTCGGAAATGTGTAAATTAGAGTAATTGTAAATAGTATTATTTTATAAATAACTTAATAATTGACTTAAACTAAATATGTGGTTAAAAAGAGCAAATTTCTTAACTTCTTCTCAACTTTATTTTCATATTATACCCTTGTTGATAAGAACTGAAGTGACTGCACACTGATTTTTTTTAAAAGTTGAAAAAATGTCAGTATACAGTGCAAGATACATTAAATTTACTTTAGTCTGTAGTGCATAGTCGTGAAACAAATGGTAGACTGGAAAGTGTCAATAAAAGCGGTAAAAGACTTTCTTTGTTCTCTTTCTCATCAAAAGGATTAGGTTGTAGTATTTGACCTGTCCTGGTTCCTATCTCTTTCTCAACCTTCCAACATTGTGTTTATCAACAGACTGATATTGTAATACAGCCACCAATCCTTTCATTCTATATCATTTTAAAATAGATACACCATCTTTTATATTTTGTTTTACTTCTTCATTTAAAGTTTGTGCAGGCAATCTTTTCTGAAATCTTGTTCATCAACGTGTCATATATGGTGCATCCATAATTCATTTCATCTCAGCAGCCTGAATCATGCCTTAAACTTTCTAATATGTACCTGTGATTTAAGTTTCAGACTATTCTTTAAAAAGTTAATAATATTCCTGCATGTGTTTTGAAATTTGGCTAGTTAATCATATTCACCTTTGTCAAAGTCATACGATGCTTTTCTACTATAATAAACACGATAAATTCAGGCAGGTGGGAGTTTGCTGTGTACGTCGCCACTTCCTCATCTCGCCCCTCCCACCAGTCCAGCAATTTCTCCTCTCTTACTGCTCCTGTTGACTTGAAACTTTTACCTTATTTTAAAGTTTACTTCACCCTTTAGGCTCAAAAAATTTACTCCGCCTGTAATATCTAATAAACGTCAAGTGACAGTTTATTATATTTGTGATGCATGCATTAAAAAAAAATTAAAACTGTTCTATTTTCGTGATTAAAAATTAGCTTATTGTATTTGATTGTACAGGACTGCAAGTATGTTTTATTATCTGTAATGTTTATATTTCGTACGAAAATTAAAACAAGATGTAAATTATATTTTGTAAGCTATATTTATATTAATAATATGTTATCCAACTGCAGTAAATAAATATAATAAATAATAAATACAGTAAATGAAAAATTACAGTGAATGAACTACTTTTATTTAAACTAACACGTAAAAACATTGTACTTGGTGTAACACTGTAAAGAGCGTAAGGGGAATACTATGAGTACATAAGAGGTTGTAGAAGGGATACACAAGCGAGAACTCAACCTGTCTAAATCTTTCGTTCTTATTATAAGAGACTTATGATAACTTTACCATGTAATAAGAAAAATATAATTGAAAAATATGGGAAGTTCATATGTATATAAGCATGTGAATGAGAAGAAGCAATACATTGACTACTTCTGCCATCTGCACAAATTATGAGAAAGGATGAATTAGAATGATTGAACAGTTTTATGAGTGATTTAAAGATATAATATCTTCTGAAAGGATTTTAACAAAAATAGTTTCAATTTTTATTTTTAATAATACTCGTGATGTTGGTGTGGATCCTTTAAAACATGTAGCCCTAAGTTAAGGAAAATAAAAAGATAGAAAAAATAAAAAGTATTGCAGCTATAAAAGATTTAGTGTAGGTTTAAAGTATTTTTACATTCAAATTCTCTGTAATGTATTACTTATTTGAAATTCATTCTTAACCCTTCGTTTACGCAGTCCTATGAGAGTTACTTATTCCGCTATTGTGAACATTCAAATTTCAAAGCATGCTCCCCAATAAATTCATTTATCTAATTTCATTATTGAAAAAAATTATGAAAAAATGACAGCTGTTTTTTCTAATAAGTATGGATATTTTGAATATAAAAACATAAAAATGGGTTATACTTTCCATTCGCTAGACGGCATGAAATATTCGTGGACACAAAAAAGTGTAGTTACCTGCTTCATATTTTTTGCTGTAACGTGCTGAAATTGAAATTTGTCATAAAATTGTACATACACATTTTTTTAGAAGACGGTTTCGTGAATAAAACAATATATCACATTACTATTTTGGGTAAAATTTGGCCGAATAATATTAGTAGTTTAAAATTTATTGCATTTTTTCCGCGCAGCCTAGCCGACTGCTTTGTGTTGAGAATAATAGTCTGCTTCCTCCACTTCCCAATGTCAATAGTAAGTTATTACACTCATAGTTACAGTGTATAACATACAAAAAAAATAATAGTAGTAACAGGAAGTAGGGGGTTAGAGTAGAAGAAAAGGTTCAAATGAATTGGACGGACAAAGATGAAAAACATTTGGTGTCACACAAACATCCGTATTCTTATTCTCCTCCAGTTCTATAAGCCATGGCCTTGGTTACGCTGAAAATAGACTAATAATAAGAAGTGGGGAAACTGTTTTGCCAACTCAAATATGAAATATTTCCAAGTTTGAGATAGAGAAAGACACAGAAGTTAGGTTAACCAACTTTGCCTGTCTCCTTACCATTCATACTAATAGTAGTTACATGGTGTTTTATATCAAATAAAACTACATTTCAACGCACATAATTTGAGATATCATTCGCACTGATAGCTTTATAAGTACGCTTGATATGGCTGTCCGAAGCTGGCGACGCGTATACGGATCTCCTGTAATATAAGGGTTAAATATTATATCTTCCTTTCTAACTTAGGGTTGCTTGCGATCTCTCTTGGCTGAAAAAATCATTTAACCAGAAATATTTTATTAGTGTTAAATTTTAACTTTTAGCTGCTGGAGTTATGTTTCTATTTTTGTAAGTATTATTTAATTGTTTGTGTGTATTGTTGGCAGGCATATCAAGGTGCTCTTCAATTGATAGGAGCTCGTGATAAATACAAGGAATTCTGCATTCCGATTTTGGTAATTCCAGCAACAATTAGTAACAATGTCCCTGGTACGGACTTTTCACTGGGTTGTGATACTGCTGTTAATGAAATAACTGAGGTATGGGCTTAATTTTTACTGAAGTACTGAGTTTTTTGCATCTTACTTTAAAAAAAAAAATAACCTGTACAGTTTTTCATTTTGGACGACCATCTCATTAAAATATAGGTTTTGTTGCACAAGTATTTATGTAAAAGCATAATTCAACCTAATCATGTTGTATACATTTTAAATTATCTTCTGTTAAAATAATAAAATTTTAAATATTAAAACATGTAAATTAATTTTTTGCAATATTCTGAAGTTTCTGTGTTATGGTAAAAAAATCAGAGTATATATGATATAGAGATTACAGAAGTATAATCAAAAATATCACATTTTACCACAGCACATGTGATTTAATACATGAAGACACACTAATCAATCATCTTTTGAAGGCAATTCATGAGCTTGTAGCACATGATCAGTTGATCAGAAAATTATTGAACATTGCAGTAATTTCAAATGCAAATGGCAACCTATCTATCTCTATATATTTAAAACGAAAACACTTTCAGTGTATTTTAAATAGGAATTCTATTAACTCCTAAGTACAGAGTTCTACCAAACGGACTTTTATAATTTTTACATGGTTTTAAAGAGTATTGTTTCCTGATTTTCCCAAAACTTCTAAACTTGAAATTCATGCTAATACGAGCTTCATTTTACGAAATGAAATAAGAGTAAATTTCATTTGTAATGTAGCAGTAATACAGCGTAATGTAATGCGGTTCTCCCATGTTTACCCTCTCCATAGTCATATTCCATAAGAATACAGGGTATGTTTATGGAATAAAGCTGTTCTTTTCAGGACGAAACTATCGTATTACTGTACTTTAGTCGTTACTCACAGTTCTTCTAAGAACTGTTAAGTTTGTTGTTAACTTAAATCATTTGTTTAATGATAGGGATTTGAAACCCAACAACATTTTGCAAATTCATTCACACGGGTCACTATGCTAGTATATGTTATAAGAAAACATCTGTTTTTTCATGGTAGAGAGTACTTATCATAGGTGAAGGTTTTTAAAAATCAGTTAATGGTGGATGCCTACATGGTCCATTGGTAAGAGTGTGCTATGCTGCAAAGTGTAGGTCCAAGTTCTATTCCTGTCTAGAGTCTGGAAAATTATTACAATTTCAAACACACCATTTCTAAAAAACCTTAAGTATCACTGATGACCAAAATGTAATAAACTCAAAATAAAAATTTATACTGTGCCTTCAGATCCTAAAATCATTTTATTTCTGTTTTATTAACATGCTTCTTGGTCCTTATCAACATGCTTTCTTTTTTCTTTTCTTTTTACACCTGATTACAGGACGTTATTTTTTTGTTACACTATAAAGTGTTGCAGCTTGAGTTTCAAAATCATTAAGTACATTTCTTTCTTCTTCTTGTTAGTTTTAAAACTTTCAAGATGACTGAAACGGCTTCTTTTTATCTGTGAGTTGTAAACATGTTCTTTGTAATTCACAATTATTACTCTATAACTGGATTTTTTTTAATGGTAGATGTAAAACAGAAACCTCTTTTGTATTGTTTTAATTTACTTTTCATATCAATTATATGTATTAAAGTTTTGGTTTACAAAGTTTTGTAATTTAACCCGGTTACTACCTTTTTTTTAATGATCACCTGGATCGACCTTATACGCCATTCTAAAAATTCTTTTTAGCATTTAGTTTTATTCCTAAAAATTCAAAACATTACCATTTACTTTTTAACAAATTTGTAAATAGAACCACATTTGAGCCAATTTTTTTTGTTTTCATTTATGACCAGAAACAAAAATTTCTGCTAAATCAGGAAAAATTATGTTATTAGGCAATATAAAAATCAAATTATTGTGAAAATTTGCAACATTTAGATATTGACATTTGATCGACTTGTTCAAAAGATATCACACTTTCCAAGCGCTCAGTCACACTAGGTCCCTTTTGGTTCTATTTTATTTGCTTATTATGAAATATTTATCTTTCTCTCGATGTTGCTTTCTTCATTATTCAGTTCTGAAAAGAATAGCATGTAAAAAATATTTGTTATAATTTGTTTCATTTGTTAGTTATAAGGTTTCAACGTAGGTTAGGCGGAAGAGGTAGAGACAACTTTATTTGTTTGATTTGAGGGCAATAAATTAGTCACCGAGCAAAGTGACATATGAAAAAACAAGAGAATAGAACTAAGAAATGAATAGTGTCAACACCGTAACAATTGGCATTCTATAAATATTGTTATATTAGAAAATTTATAAAAATTGGCTCAAAAAAAATTTTTTTTTTCTTTCCCAATACTACATAGCCAATTATCATCGTACGAATATGCAACATACATAAAATTAAAGAATAGAAAATTTTTTGTTTAGTGCTAGTTCACCCGTTAGAAAATAATTAATAATTCCGTAGCAAAATGAGTTTAAACAATGTCATGATGCTATGCCAGAATTCTGGTGTTTCGGTATAACGGGTTTAATGCTTTATTATGTTCAATTCATTGTTATCTTTTTGTTCTGTATGTTTATTTGTGTACCCTCAACTAAATGAAGATTTCACTGTTCTAGATTTGTGATCGTATACGTCAATCAGCACAGGGTACAAAGAGACGTGTCTTTGTCATTGAAACAATGGGTGGATATTGTGGATACTTGGCAACAGTTGCTGGTAAGTTGTATTCTCAGATCAGTGAGACTGTATCAACCAAAATTGTAAAAAGTTACAAACTTATTTTGCTGCATCTTTTATTGAGTCAGTTCCTAACTCATTAAAATGGATTAGACAACAAATTACATTTGAGTGAAAGTTTTATGACCTGCTACGACTTTTAATACCTCATATTCCTGTCATTACACTTAGTCAGCTTTTTTTTTTTTTTGTTTTTAGAAACTGTGCATGTTTCTGATAACCTTTTTTTTGAGTCAGTAATGGACACCCAGAGATAAATCCCTGTACATTTAGTTCAGCTTTTCATCTGGTCACCTTTTAAACAGGCTTGTTTAATCATTGCTGAACAACTTTTAAAAATGACTCCCTACTCCCTGGTTCAGTTCTCAATCAGCCTGGCATTACTTCATATGTTACTCTTTACAGTGTCTGTCAAAATTAACCATGTAGCTGGCAATAACATTTTTCTAAACCGGCCGGGAATTTTTAGCAGGTGGGTCACTGAACCGTAAAGAAATCATTAAAAATTTACTTTTAAACAAACTATCATATTACACATCAATATAGCAAGAAAACTTAGGAAAATAAAAGATAATATTTTATTTGAATTGTTACATGACATTTAGGGATGCTGAAGCTATTTGTAGACAATTTTTAGACAAATCTTTTCTAAATTTTTTAGATGACATTATTGTTTAAAACTTTCTTATGCTTTACTTTTTAAATTCATTGTATGCAAATCCTTGCCCAAAATGTTTACTTCACAATAAAACCAGAAAAAGATTCTATGTTCAAAAATAAAATTATCACATCATGTAAAACATCATGATGTTCACATCATGTAAACAAAGAAACATAACGAAAATCACCTCTAGAACAGTGTTGTTTCAACAGAGTAGCACAGGCAAAATACGCAACTAAAACTATCGTAATGTAAAAATTAAACTTATTCATTTCTAAACTATCATACTATACAACAGCGCTATCTGTTGACAAATTTAAAACTAAAACACCAACATTGCAATGCTATGAAGTAAATCAGATTTTGTGACACTACCATCAAGTAGTAACAATTTCAAAATCAATGATTGCCGGCTCCAGAGTTAATGTGCAAAATCGTAGGGTGCAATAGAAAAAATATGTGACAGCAACCTACCCGTTTAACTGACTAGGCTACCCCTGAGGTCAAAATAACAAGGCTGGTAAATTATTAGTTCAGTATTAATTTTAAACTATTAATTTCCAAGCTTACTCTTAAAGATTTGCAGTGTTTCTATGTGTAATATTTATAGGAAAGATTATGAAATTGTAATATTTTGCATTTACTAACATACAGGTTTAGCTGGTGGTGCTGATGCAGCGTATATTTATGAAGAAAAATTCTCAATAAAAGATCTACAACAAGATGTGTACCATATGGCTGCCAAAATGGCTGAAGGAGTGCAACGTGGCCTTATATTAAGGTTTGCAATTATAATATTTATAATTTAAAATCAATCCTTATAATGCATCCCACAGCTTGAAATCAATTATATTTTATGTAATAAATTTATAAATAAATTTCACTAACCTTTTTAAGCTGCCTTGATTTCTACTATCTGCTACTTACACGTGTTTCGGTGGATCCATCATCAGAGTACATAATATCATTTGAAACTAAAAACTTTTATTTAAAAACTATTTTTCTGTAGAAGATATTATATCTTCAGTCATCTACATGAAACTAAAAATTTATTATATAAATTTTTAAATATATAGATTATTAACCCTTAAAGTGCCAGCGGTCCTATTATTAGGACGTCAGCAGTTTTACCAAAAAATGCCGGCGTCGTCCTTTTATTAGTACGTTGCCTAAAAATTCATAGAATTTTTATTGTTCAATTTTTAAAAGCAACGTATGAAAATACAGTAAGAAATGTAGATTGAAAAAATATATGTTGAGTTTTTTTATAAATGTAATAATTGATTCATATTGATTAAAAAACTAAAAATTGAATTTTTAAAACTTATATCGCAGTATTTTTATTTTTTACAATACATAAATGATTTTTTGTAATTTTTGCATAATTAAATTGTCTTTAAAGTGATATAAATGAAATTGTGTAACATAATTTTTTAGGGTGATTTTTTTTAAACTGGAAAGGAAATTTCTACAACAAATGACTACGTATAATTTTATTTTTAAATTGTAAGAAATGTGTTCCAAGTTGAATGTCATACAAGATCAATTCATTATGAACAAAACAAAAAAGTCATTAGATACCTTGAAAAAATAGCCATGTTATGGATGTATAGATGCTACAAATCGCACAAAAGTAGGCTGGCATTTTTCGGTAGGAACTCACAATATTTTCCTAGCACTGTAAGGGTTAAGTACATCAAACTAATTTTGAAAACTTAATTTAGTAATTATAATTAAGACATTTATTCATAAAAATAAATCTTTATAATGCATCCTGCAGTTTTAAATATTTCTATTTCATATAATGAATTAATACAATAATTTCACTAACCTTCTTTTTAAACTGCGTCACCTTTATTTTAATTTTCACTTACACGTGTTTCGGTGGATCCACCATCATCAGAGTAAATAACATATAATTGAAACTAAAAACATTATTTATTAAAAATCTATAGAAGATGATACATCTTCAGTCACTTGTATAAAACTGATTTAAAATTAATTTATTTTAATTTATCCCTTCTCATATTTACTGTAGATAGCAGCAGCAGTCAATATCACTTCATCATTCCTAAATTTCACCTGTTCATTCAAAATGTCCTGCTTTTGCTCTTTTAAATATTTATAAATGTGGAACATCTCATATTTTTCAATTTTATTTTTATTTTCTATATTACATTGTTCTATTATATTGAAATGTTCATCTATTTTACCAAATTTATGTTTTTCTTCTTTTATATGATTGGTATAGTTAGATATAATGTAGTCACATTTCAGTGCTTTTTTATGTTCATTATACCTCACTTGAAAATTACGACTAGTCATACCAATGTAAAATTTTTTACAATCCTCATTAAAATAAAATTAAAATAAAGGTGACGCAGTTTAAAAAGAAGGTTAGTGAAATTATTGTATTAATTCATTATATGAAATAGAAAGATTTATTCATAACATAATGTTTTAGGAGAGTTAACCCTTTGCAAGCTATTGACGCTTGTATCCGCTATGATTTAGATCCTATAACATTAAAAAGTCTCATGAAACTATTAAATGTTTTAAATGTTTGATAAAGGTTAAGTTAATGAACTAGTAATATTAATTTCAAACATTATTATAAAATGTATTACTATAAAATTGTATTAGTTTTGCTTACTGATAATATAGTTTGCTTTTATATTGAGTAAAAACTTAATGATGAATGGCATCGTTTAAATATCTGTATCTCTTTGTAACTAAATCTGTTTTACTCAATACCATTCCATGTTCAATCCAATGTGAACTTCTTTTATTGTAACGCAATGTCTTGTATAGTAGATAGTCGTATGATAGCAAGACTAATTCTTTTTATAGACTGGTAGTATTGGTGTGATATTTTCATTATATTAGGTGTTTATTAAATAAACAACGTTGAACAAATTTTGTTCTAAGAAATGCTAATAGTTAGATGTTCAGATAAGATGTATCAAATAGAACAATACAAAATTTACTTTAATGGTGTGTTGAGAACTGCCATGTGTTTCCTTTACCAGTAATTATAATTGTTACAATAATGATTTATGTTAATTCAGAAAGATTAAAATACTCATTTAAAAAAATTTGACTCTACATTGTGGAGAGTTTTGTGTTGATAAAAAAATTTTCTTTGTTAACAAAACCCTTTTGTTTTTACAGAAATGAAAAGTGTAATGACAATTACAATACTGAATTTATATATCGCTTATATTCTGAAGAAGGAAAAGGATTGTTTAGTGCACGTATGAATGTTTTAGGTAAACCAAATTATTATATTTTATTTTTTATTTTATATAGCTTCCTGATCTTATTTTCAAAGATGACCATTATTCTGACTACAAGTTTAGGAAGAGTGAGTAACTCTGAACAACACTAAACATTTCCATTTAACCTAGAACTTGACATGTCCTATACTCCCTTTGGAGTCTCCTGGATGCAAAAAAAAGAACATGCACTCCATTGCAAATAATTTTTGCTTTATCATAGCAACTAAATATTGTATCTAAATAAGAAGTGCCACTTGTTTTTTTTCAAGTTTGCGGCAGGTGGTATTTTAAAGTAATTTCACTTGATCTGCTAGTTCCAGGGATATAAAGAATAGTTCAGTTTCTTTACTTATTCAGTTGAGTGATTGAATTAATGGAAAACTGAAAAAGTAAAGGTGATACTAACATAGTCACAGTCATCTCTGAAGGTAATTGTTCCAAATATTTTTAAACTAGCCGGGTCACTTATTCACTGGTTTGAATCTTACATTTAAAACGCCACAGAGACCAAAAATAAGTTTTCTTTTATTGTGAAGATTAAATATCCAGATATTCTTCTTTTTTTTCTTTTTTTTTGTTACTTGCATCCTGGAGACTCCAAAGGGAGTATAGGACATGTCAAGATAAAATTGATGAACTGAAAGTTGATCACCAATGTGATAAATTTATTACTTACCACCAAAATTTTTTTTTGCTACTGCTTACTTCAGTAGGCTTGTCATGAACCCTATTGAATTAAATATCACACACAATAAATAATAAAAATAAATCAAACACAATGATAAATTCATCACTTACCAATAATTTCCCCCTACCACTGCTTAACTCAGCAGGCTTGTCATGAACCCCTTTGTATCAAATTGTACACAATATTTGTTTAATTAAAGTTAAATACCAAAACTATTTAGAAAGGAATTCGTGCACACTGTAAAATGTTTCATCAATCAAATATTGTTTTAGCTTTTTTTTAAAATGACTTAAATTGTCACAACTTTTTAAACCTTGAGGCAATTTATTGATGTATTTTCTACCTGCATAAGTTGGTTTTTGTTCAAACAATTTAGTGTTGTGATTAGCAACATAATAATCGATTCTGTTTCTTGTGTAGTGGTTGTGAACATCTAAATTCTATAAAAAGGTATTTTTCTTTACGTACATTATCACTTCAAAAATGTACAAAGAAGGAACCGTGAGCAATTGCAGCTCTTTAAATAGTGATCTGCATGATGTAAGCTGGTTGACTCCCATCATACACCTAATAGCTTTTTTCTGTATTTTAAAAACTCTTTCCATGTTACCCTGTGATGAATTACCCCATACTAATATGGCATACCTGATATGAGATAAAATTAAACCATGATAAGCTGCTATAAGCAATTTTTTATCATTTAATCTGGCAATTTGTTTTAATGCAAATACCCCAGATGATATTTTACTACAAATTTGATCGGTGTAATAATCCCACGATAGGGTCCTATCTAGTGACACTCCTAGAAACTTCACTGTTTGCACATGATCTAGGATATTATTTTGTATCAAGACATCCACTTCTCTGTTTTCCCTTACATTGTGTTTGTTTTTGAACTGTAAGAACTGACACTTTTTCCCATTAACTGTTAACATCAATTCATTCAGAAATTGGACTACAGATTCTACGCTAATCTGTGTGTTCACTTCGAGACTATCTACCAGCAAACTTTTGTTTATGATTGAAGTATCATCAGCAAACAATAAAGCTTTACTGTTGGGTAAGATATCTGGTAATCTATTTATATACAACAAAAACAAAATGGGACCTAAAATTGAACCCTGTGGAACACCAGCTTTGACATCAAGCTTTTCAGACAAAATTTTTGTAAGTTTCCCCCTAACTACTCTAGTTATTTCTACGCACTGTACTCTACCTACCAGATAAGACTGAAACCATTTAAGTTCTACGTCCCTAATACCTAATGACTCTAACATTTTCAACAAAACTTCATGATCAACACAGTCGAAAGCTTTACTGAGATCTAAAAACACAGCTAAGGCTTTCTCTCCTGCATCCAATATATCAACTATCTGCTCAAAAAGTGAGACAATAGCAGTTTTGGTTGACTTACCCTTTTGGAAACCATGCTGATCTTTTGAGATGATAAGGTTTTCAGTCAAAAAATTGATTAACCTAGTGAACACTACCTTTTCAAAAATTTTGCTAATAGTGTTTAATATACTTATGGGCCTATAATTTTCAACTACTTGGGTATTGCCATTCTTAAACCCAGGCAATATTTTACCTTCCTTCAGTTGCTTTGGAAATACACCTCTTTCCAGGGAGAAGTTAATTAGATGAAGGAGAGGTGTTAATAAAAACGTTTTACATTTTTTAACAACAATACTTGAGATCCCATCTAACCCTACCGTTTTCTTACTTTTTAAGCTATCGATAACTGATTCTAGTTCCTCATATGAAACTGAGCTAAATACAAAATTATCTACAACTCTATCCCCCCTAACTTCATAATATCCCTCAGTTTCCGTAATCTGCTGTTTAAGCTTTGAAGCTACTTCCTGATAATACTTATTAAAATAATTACTAATTTCTGATCCATTCTCTATAACTTCATTATTACTATTAACAATTTTTGGTATATCTGTGTATCCCCTATTACTAACTACATTCCGATTCCTATTTATTATTTCCCATATTGCTGAGTTTAA
Organism: Catonia carolina; assembly: GCA_035578175.1. Taxonomy (NCBI): domain Eukaryota; kingdom Metazoa; phylum Arthropoda; class Insecta; order Hemiptera; family Achilidae; genus Catonia; species Catonia carolina. The sequence continues at coordinate 188,994,595 of JAQMRL010000001.1, forward strand.
ATTAGTTGATTTACGAAGGACTTCAGCAGTTTTTTTGCATTTAGCACTCTGAACTTTTTTAGCATAATATTTTTTAATTTGTTTGTATCTTTGCTCATTCAATTCTTTTTTATCTGATTTGAACTCAGAGTAGACATCTCTGACTTCAGATTTCAGTTTCAAAATATCCCCTGTAATCCATTAGTCTATTTCACTAATTCTCTTTGTTAAAACTACCCTTTTTACTGGACAACTACTATTATAGTGAAATTTTAAAGTTTCAATAAAATAATGATATTTTTGATTAATTTCGGAAGCATTGATAACAGTCTTCCAATCTTCTTTGGATAAACTGTGCAATAAACAATTTATATTACCCTTGTCCTCTTGCCTAATTTCTTTATTAACTTTTTGATTCAGGGCCTGACCACCTAAATGCTGAATTTCTATTACTTGGTACCCATGATCAGAGAATTCTGAACCCCCTAACCTAACCTGACAACTAACAATATTTGTTAGAATATTATCTATTATCGTTTGAGAATGGCTAGTAATCCTTGTATAATCACTAACTTTTATATCCAGATTGTTCATGTTCACGATATCCCTGAACTCTTCGGACATTTTACTCTGAATAGCAAGATTTACATTATAATCACCCATAACAACAACTCTTAAGTACCGTTCAGTCAAACTCTCCAGCAATGCACTGAACAATTTACAGAACTGGTCCCAATCACCATTTGGAGACCTATAAACACCAACGACAGCCATCCTTTCCTGTACCCCCAACCTAACTTCTAATCCTACTACTTCCATATTCATTTCCTGAGAAAACCTGTCTACAAAAGGTAAGTTACGTGTATGTATGTTCCTACTAATATTAGTCAGTATACAGACTCCTCCACTTTTATGAAATTTCCTGCAGTAAGAAGCATTAATAGAAAACCCCGGAAAGCTAATCATAGGAATTACTTTTTAACCCATTACTTTTTAACCCATGTTCGGTGAATAATACCATATCTGGGTTCTCAGACCTTAAAAATATTTCAACTCTATCTATTTTATTACTTAAATATTGAATATTTTGGTGCAAAATAGAGAAGTGAGATGTATTCCTAACCTGAACTTGATTGATGAAATCATTTTGTGCACCTACCTGTTTATTTCCTATAATTTCTGCATCTGTTGGTAGTGGATGCACTAACCTATCATCCGGATTTAAACCTAACCTGTCATTACCTATTTGTAGCACCTCTGATTGCTTAATATGAGGTTGGGTTGTCATAACATAACCTACCCTTCTTTTTCTTAACTTTTTCTCCCCTTTTAGCCATTTCATTAAAAAAGTATCCTTAGATTTTAATTTATCTGGGAGTTTACATGTAACGAGGGAAGCTAATCTATCACACAGTATGTTTTTGCCAGTTAAATTTAAATGTAACCCATGTTTAGTATAGTTATCATGATTTAACCTTTCATTGATAAAGTTGATTTTTACCCTTTCAATTGTTTTATTTTTTAGGCTGTTAATTCTTTTATGCATTTCGCGGTTTGTTTTACTTATAACTTTGTTTACTTCTGGCTTGTCATACCGAAAGGGAATAGCGTTTATTATTAAATTAGTTTTATTACTTAGTGGAACCAATTCTTCGAATGTTTTTAAGATTTGAGGAGTGTTTTTAAGTTGTTTTGATTCTATGTCATTGGTTCCTCCAAGAATTATTAAATGGTCATTTATACCTAAGGTTTTTACATTGTCTTTAGATGACTTAACAACTTCTTTTAGAGGAGCATTCGGCTTAAACACTACTTTTACTTCAAATTCAGAATTTAGTTTTTTATCTAACAATTCCCAACATTCACGGCCATGACTATCCGCCAATACTAGGACTTTGTTTTTCCTATTATTATTATTACTTTTGGTAGACGGTTAGTCCCTACACCTTCACTATACAAAAGTTTCGTAGGACCGTTTTTATTTGTAATTTTAGTATCATTTTTAGTGCCGTTTATTTTTTTACTATTTTTATTGTCATTAGTTTTTGCAGCATTTAACTCATTTAGAAGTTTTAAATTGACTACTTTTATTTCATTTTCTAAGGCCCGGTTTGCTTCCAATAATTTAGCGATTTCAGTTTTGTGGTCCATATCATTTATTCTTATTATTTCTTTTAGCGAAGCTATTTCCTGCTCTAATTTATTTCTAAGTTCCTCGTTTATTTTGTTACTACTTATTATTGCATCCCTAATGTTTTTTTTGATCTTCATTTAATTTAGCTACCTTTTTTTCTAAACTAATCGGAGATTTAAAATTTACATGGGACCGCGTAACGGGAGGAGAAGACTTAATTTGTTTACCTAAACTTGAATTTTTAGTGGCCATTCCTAACAATTAATAAACTTTAACTAATTATCTTAAACAATTTAAACTTTGTATTTACTTTAAGTCACAGACTATTTTAGAACTACCGGCGAACTTCCTAACCTCAAAACTATCGACAAACTAATTTGATACAATACTTAAATTTATTGGAAAGAAAAAGAAAAACTTATACGTACAATCTGAAACTAACTGTTTAAATAACTTATTAAACTAAAATTATACTTATAGGAAGTGAATCTATTTCAAAATCTTCTAAATAATCGGGAGCTAACTTCACAGCTGTGTTGACACTAGAATCCAATATGGCGGACCTCTTCTCTTCATAGCATAGGCCATCTAGTCTGTTCATGTTTTATTTCTTTACTAGAAAGCTGTAAATAAAATAAATTACTCTCAGCATTGTAGAGATCTTCCCAAGCTTCTTTTTCCATCAGGTTTGTATCTCAGAATCCATTTTGGAATTCTAAATCCCTTCATTTACACTTGCTGTCTGCAACTCTCCTTGTATCACAATTTCAAATTCTGTTTTCTTCACTCTGTAAAAGTCCAAGTTTTACTGCTATACAGGAGAGTTGGAACTACCATTATGTTGTAAAATCTCATCAAAGTTTGTTTGAAAATCCAAATAATAAATAATTAAAGATCAAAGACACCTGCAAATCCTCTGCATCCTTTACTCATGGCTGAGCAATTACATTGTGTTTTTTGTTTGATATTGCCATGATTAAACCAGGTGTTTTTTTTTTATTTTACGTCATCCATTCATGATTATTTTTTTGTTTTATATTGCCCGCTCATTATTATTACCGGTACTTAGTTATTTTTATTTTATCTCATCCACAATTAATTAAAATTACTCGTAGGTTATGATTGTCATTTATAGGGTACAAAGGAAGTACTTTTCTTATGCCTTGACTAATAAGCAGTCATATTTTTCAACCCAACAAATACAACGGTAAACCACCTTACTCTTTATTTTATTTAATAAAACTTTATGGATTCACACTACCTTTTGGTTGTTGGCCTGAACATCATTATTGAAATAATTATTACATGCATAACCTTAATAATCATACTTCTACTGGAAGTAAATGTCATCAGAATCATTGTGAGGGATGGTTTAACCCTCTTGCGCCGCTCCGCATTTCACGCTAATGCTAAACTGTAATTGTCAAAACACACTCCCGAATAAATCCATTTAGCAAAATTCATTACTGATAAAAAATTACAGCTGCTTCTTATAATACGTACAGTTTTTGTGAGTATAAAAATGTGAAAATCGGTTACTCTTTACGGTTGCTATGAAATATTACAAAAGTTACATTATTTGAAAAATTGGTAAAGGCTAATGAAGGAATTAGTTGGCTTTGTAACTCCCCCGCCTCCTGTAACGCTCTGTTATTGAATAAAGGCATGACCTTGCTTCAAGGAATAGGTTACTATAAAAATACAAAAATTACACCAGTTAAAAATTTCATGTGTCACAGCAAAGAAAGAAGAACAAATTTACATTCTCATAAACATTTACATAACTTATCTCAGCAACGGCATAAACGTTCAATCTCTCTTGCGACAATAACACACACATACAGCTACTAAAATAGACTTACAGTTTTACCAACCCTAAAGATGAAATACTCCCAAAGCTGAAAGATTAAAAGTAAAACCAAAAGTTTGGTGGGCAAACTTCACCAGCACTATCGTAAGTAAATAGATAGTATTTTATATCAAATTTTACTACTTTTTTCAGCGCACATAATTTGAGATATCATACGCCGTAATGGCTTTATAAATATGGTCGCTCAAAGCTCGCAACTACCCTGACCTTGAATATGCGGTTCCTGGCGCTCAAGGGTTAAAGAAAATTTTGTTTTTATTTTTTAGCTGATTAAACTTTTATAATGTCTTAAGCTTTAAGTTTTTGAGCAGTGTAAGAGAGGATTCTTCATTGTTCTCTTCTATAATACAAAATCCTAAATTTAGTGATGTGTGTTACAGGTCACATGCAGCAAGGAGGTTCACCAACACCTTTTGATCGTAATATGGGAACAAAGCAAGGTGCTAGAAGTATCGACTGGTTTGTGGATCAGATTAATAAAAATAAAACTGGTAACGTTGTCTATACAAACTCACCAGAATCCGCTGTGCTCATGGGTATACAAAATAGATCGTATACGTTCGCACCACTCACGGAATTAGCAAAGGAAACAAATTTTGAGTGAGTATTAAATATTTTCTACTAATTTTTGATATGAGCCTTTAATTGTTTTATAGTTAAGTAGTTAATGTCGCCCTAAAAATAATGAAAGCCAAATAGTATTGAACAGTTACTTAATCTTCTTAATTTTTACATAGTGCGTGTGTTAAAAATTAGTTTTTGTAATAATGATACAGAAATTAACAAATAGGTTTTCGCAAAATTTTAAAATTTATTGCTTTCTGTGTTATAATTTTCTTGTATTTTTGAATTGTTATTTTTTGTTTAATTAGCTGATAGTGTAAATCGATTAGATTGTAGACCACTTACTTGCTTTCTACCTGCACTAATCATCAATATTAATTGTTTTATTTTCACTGGCAGTTTTTGGTTTCCATCTTGACTGAAAACTCAGAAAAATATACAACTGAACCCAAATCTCTACAACATGATAGATTTAAATACCATTGATACTACAGAGTGATTTTTTAGTCCTGTTACCCAAATGTTAATGTCTGGTAATTTTTTTCGAAGAAAGGGAAATTCTGTTTTGTGACATGAAGTTGGTAGCTGTACACAACCAGTATAGATACAGCAGTGTGAGTTAATTCTCCTTGAGCTGTGTAAAATTTTGTGCCGTTTCTGGTCGTGTTACAAACAACAGAATTTCTTTTACCCTAGTAGAACAACGGTTTCAAACATTTTATTCTTGAACAATATTTTGCTATGAAATCGTACGCAAGCGTAAAAGAATCATTTCAAATTAAATTTGTTTGTGTACCTCCACCAGTAAAAGAAGTGCCTTTCAATTAATATACTTTGTTGTGACTTGATACTTTTTCCACTTAAACCCCATTCCCTTTAAACATTTTCCTAACTTACAAAGTTTCCAACTAAAATTTAGCCTTTCTTTCAAAACCGGTAATAACGGTTCACATTTCGGCATCGCTTATTGATATAGGCCTAACCATTTCCTTTTTTTACCAGATGTCAAAAAAACTGTTGATGAAGAATTATCTTCTTCACTGTCTTTAATCTTCTTCTTTATATTTCGAATTGTGGAAAGAGAAACATCATAGTAGTTATCCGCTCGCTCATGACTTTTGTTAAGAGGCACAGAAAGGTATTTTTGTTTAGCTTCAACTTAACAGCATTTTATTACATTGCATATTAGATTTAGAGGTCCTCAGAAGAATGGGGAAACAGCTGGAAATCCTGCAGAGCGTAAAGATAAGAAAACTGACATACCTTGGACATATCATGAGGGGGCCTAAATATGAGATTCTGCATCTCATAATTCAAGGGAAACTCGTTGGTAAATGCTCGGTGGGACGCAGATGAATATCCTGGTTAAGAAACCTGAGAGAAGCATTTAACTGCTCGTCGCATGACCTTTTCAGAGCAGCAGTGGACAAGGTGCGACTGACCATGATGATAGCTAACCTTCGTAATGGAGAAGGCACCTGAAGAAAAATATTAGATTTCATTCTGCACTGTTTGACCGGGTTTTCGAGAAACCGACATTTCTGTTTCAGTAGCAAACAGTTGTATTCGTACAGTTAACCTACAAAAAGTTCCGCTATATATTGTATGTTCTCTAAGTGTAGTTTGCCTTGTAGTGGTGGCGAACTAATCAAGGTAGTCGCGCATGCACACTGATGCTTCCCCCTTTACCCCTCCTTAAAACCAAAGGCAAACTTGTGACTGGAGTAACTATAGTAGGGATTCATTTTTACTTTCTCTTCCTTATATGAATATATAGGAAGGAAAGTATTGTTTTCATGTAAATTTTTTGAAATCGAGTTTTCACCGAATTACACATTTTCAGACCCCCTGAACCCAAAAAATGTTTTTAGCGATTGGTCTGTGTGTGAACAGAATATCTCAAGAACGGAACATCGTACGGACTTGAAACTTGAAACTTAAGTTACATGCCACTACTGGACCCGACACGAACATTTTCATCAAAATCGGTCAACCGGAAGTAGTAGTTTATTCGTGTAATTTTTCACTTTTTTGCCATTTTCTCAAAAATTGGTTCTACGATGTTTTTAAAATCACCTGGTTTACTAAATTTTTTATGCTCTACAAGATAGGGTAGGCGCCATGTTTGCTGAAATTCTTGGTGAGGCTGTTTTCACGTAAAAACGTTGTTTTTTTAAGATTACGGCTTTAATATGCATTTTAGCGCAAAACTTTAAGTAATAAAACATTTAGAGAATTTAAAATCCTATAACTTTTATTTCAAACATTTTTTTGTATAACACTAAGTTTAGCGGTAATTAGCGATTTTCTGTTTTTTTCTCACGAAAACGTTTGAAAAATCGATTTTTTAAAGATTTCAGCGTTAGTATGCATTATACGACAAAAGTGTAGATAATCAAATTTATAGGAAATTGAAAGATCTATAATTTTATTTAGAGAATTTTTCTCTACAGAGCCTGGTTTAGCGTGAAAGAGGGATTTTCCATATTTTTAAGCCAAACTGAGGTCAATTTTCATTTCGCGGCTTTCACTCATGATTAAAATAAGGTTATGTTTTTAGAGGTTAGTTTTTATTGTTTATTTCTAATGGTTTATTACTAATGTTAGGTTAGGGTTATTGTTAATTTTTGCATTGGCAAGAGAAAGTTGTGTGAGTGTTTCACACCAAATTTTTTTAGTTGGCACAGTTGGGAGTTTATGTAGCTATGGCTTATTGATGTAATTAATAATTTAATGATTGTGAATAACTGTGAAGTAATTAAAATTTTATTGTTGTTGTTCTTCTTCTTCTTTTAACGCTTATCTGTTAACAAATGTTGGCTATCCACTTGGCATTTTTAATTATTGTATTTGCTGTAGCTTTATGTAGACGATCAATTATTATGATCATTGTCTTCTGTAAGTTAATTTACCTAGAAGTACTTCTACAGTAAGGTCCTCTTGAATCTTCTATTTTACCATAGAGGATGAGTTGCTATGGACTATTGCAACTGTACATGGTATCTTTCTTATCCCTATGGTTATGTAAACTGATTCTAAAATGTAAAGGGTATGATTTAAGCCATAGAAGTTATTATGAACATGTTTCAAATTTTGGTCCCCGTAAAAATGAATATAAGTATTATTTCTTATCAGGTATGTCGATATATTATGTTTAGTGGTTATTCACATTAAGACTAATGCAAATGGTGAGGGTTGGGAGATGAAAATTTGGGATGAAAAATTGCCAGAGCTGACCGGGAATTGAACCCGGGACTCCTGCCATAGAAGTCAGTTTATCCTGGCCACTGTACCAACGACCCACCCTTTTTTAATGGTGATTTAATAAATTTACTTCTGAAGTTAACTTGACTGGAAATACATTGTAAGATGACCTTACCAAATATTTATTAGCTGGTGGCAGTTGTTTTGTGTATTGCCAATAAATAAATCTTTTGTTCCAGGAAAAGGATACCTATCAAACAGTGGTGGCTAACATTAAGGCCACTGCTGCGTATGTTAGCAAAACATGATAGCATTTTAGAGAATGAAGTGTTGTATCTTCATATTGAAAACTGTGAAGCTGACGATTCTCTTCTTTAATTACCTCAGAGTTTAGTAACGATTTCTTTTTTCATATTTTAGAAATCATAATTAATGTCTTGACATTTTATTGGGATTGTTTATCTGTTAATGTTATGTGTACTTTTTTCATAAATTGTCATTAGTTAGTCGACTAACCCATGGCACGTACAGGGGCAAATATTATTTAAAAAAAAAGTTCATGATCATTCAAATCGTCAGTATCCAGTATTGTAAATAAATTTCCATTTCACTAACATCATTCTCATAAATTAATATAAATTCATCTTGAATTAATTTAATTAACTATTATCACGAGTAGTTTTCTGTAAACTGGTGATTTGTTGACTATGTCAACATGGTGATTAACTTGGGGAGAATAAGTTTATAAAAGTTCCATGTTTTTTTTTTAAATATTGTATTAATTTTGTAATCAGTGCTTCATAACTATTCCACTTTGTCTAATTGCACACTAACAAATACATACTCATTTATCCCTTTACTGTAATACCTTACAATTTAATACAGTGATCTTGAATTTAGTAATTTATACTTAAGTATTATGTTGCTTTTTATTGTCAAATCTCTCTCCTGTTTATGTGAAGACAGGAAATAATCTCTGTATGCACTTAGCTGCATTGTTACTCAGCTTCATATATATTTTTAATTTTAATTTAGCTTTTGTGCTTGTGTTGTGTACATGCTTATGCATTTCTTTTGTATTTATTGACTGCAGATGTTTTAGCAATAGGTTGATTACTGAGATTGCTGTGTTGAGTTAGTTTTGTTTCGCTTTGTTTTCTTATGTAGTTTTGTATTAGGTAACTGATATCCAAGTTAAGTTATATTTATACAATTGTCCCTAAGTCGCAAAACAGCTAAATGTCACAAGGAGTACCATAGTACTTATTATGACATTAAACAATTGTATTGAAACATATGTATAGTATACTTGAAATTACTTTTCACCAATTTAATTTTCTTGTTATTGGCTGTGATGATTTTTATTACTGAAATATTATTTTATTTGGTTGTATTAATATTTTGAGTGATATGAATGTGTTGTACATAATTTAATGAAAAATTTTGTAAATTTTCAAGTCATGATAAGGATACATTCACGTCTGCAAAAAAAATGTTCCATTTCTGAAACTTTCTGTAAGTTTCTTTAAAAAATCTAATTCAGTTATAATAATAATTTCTTATACTTTAAAAAATGTGTGCAGTTATCTGTGAGTCAATTTCGCTATTGATGAGTATAATATTGAAATAGTATATATATCACATGGTTACTAAGCCTTTTGATGACCAGCAATGATTTCAGGCATATCATAAAATTAATACAGTCAAACTTTGATGTGACGAAATCAAGAATCCTGGGAAAAACAGTAGAGGAGTAGAATTAACAGTAAAGGGTGCATGTGGTTAATGTTTACTGGGAACTTTATTGTTGTGTCTTAAAATTAGATAACAAAAGTTTGACAAAACAAATACAGATACAGTAGTTTTAGGCCTCTGCGTTAGTTAATGACTTTCTGGAAGTAAGTGCTACTTTATTTTGTAAAGGCTGACAGTACCTATTGAACATCTGTTTTAATATTATAAAGTAAGAAATTCGGATTACCCCATTAAAGAGTTGAGTAAAAATAACCTTTCATTCTCTTGTGTAGTTAAGAGTGCTTTGTGTTTGTAAACAGGACCAATTAAGGTACGGAAATCAAAAGAATATACCTTAAAACCCTCAGAGAAATTCATAATATAGTACGTACTTATTTGCATTATGTCACATTTTGTCATATCAAGGTTCAATTTAGGTTAATTTACATGTAGTTTAATTATAATGTCACGGTCCATTAAAACAATGTATAAAATCAAGGTTTTCGTTATATCAAAGTTTGACTGTAATATTATATACCCTGAAACATTTGCTGCCTTTTGGTTGTTTTCAGGTTAGTGATATTGAACTTTTTGTCTTGGAAAACCAAGCCTGGAAAAATATAATAATTTTAAAGTACTTGACATGCATTTTCCCTAACACTTGTGTATAAACAAAACCAGAAAAATAACTAGAATAAAAAAAATAAACTTAAATCAAATTTACTTTAAAGGTATTGCTTCAGAAATGTAGATGTTTTATAAAATATTCTTATTTTAAATTACAGTAAAACCCGTCTTAACCAAAATGGATCCGAAATACTTCTTTTTTTTAATCTGGTGATTACTCAATTTCAATTTTGTGAATACACACAGTAAAACATTTAAATAAGTAGCCTTGTTAAAGTATAGAGCAGTGTCCTATTGAATACGACTACAAATATCAAGTTTCTCTATTCTGGGTATTTCTTTACTCGTTCTTTACCTCCAGAGTGTGCTGCTAATAAAATGTTGGCGTGATGTTGCCACCAAAATGGTTTCATCAAAAATCTCACACTTTAAAAAAAAGTATAAATAATTTAAAAAAAATACTGTTTATATTAATTACTGTACAATATTGCATTTTTCTCTTGAAATTTCTATATTTATGTTTATGCATACTAATACTGCCCATAACAGACAGGTGGAGTGTCAAATTATTTACATTCAATCTGTTCGTTGCAAAGCTCAAATAAATAGTTCTGTTTCTTATCACATGGTTAGCCAATTTAATGACTGAATCATGTAAGAACAGAAGAGGTAGAGGTGTAAAAGACACTAATCAGAGTTATCTCCTCTGAACGTAATGAATTTTATTATACAACCAGACCCTGTGGTGAATGAAGTGAAGGTGTCATTTGCAGAGTGGAAAATATGTGCTTTTCAGAGGGCTCGGCATGTTGATAAGCCTACTTTTCCATTCAGTGAGGAAGGCATGGTAAACCACCTCACTCCTCATTTTACTTAGTAAAACCTCTACAGATTCAAACCAGCCTTTCAGCTGATGACCTAAACAACAACATACTAATAACTAGTTGTGAAAATCATTTTTACTATTTTTAAACCCTTAAAGTATGACAGCTGCGTGTTATCCGGAATTTCACTTACCTGAAATCGTGTTCGGTCCCTATATATCAGTTAAGCAGGGTTTTAATGTAATATAATATGATTATAATTAACATTTGGGGTGAAATTAAGGTTATTTCTAAATTGGGAGAGAAATTCAAAATAAACATTTCTTCAGTGATATTGTATCTATACTTAATTCATCCAGAAATTATAGTAATGCACGTGTGGCATTAGAATGAGTACCAGTTCGAAGGATTGTTTAATAAACAATCTATGCGTTACACATACTTTACAGGTTGAATGATATCACTATTATAGTCGAACTCGGTTTTAGCGTCATTGAAGGGACAGATTAAATTTTACCGTTATATCCGTGTGACGTTATAACAAAGTTAACACTTGTATCAAGGTAAATCTAATTAAACTAAGAATATTTCTTATACATTACTACTAATTTACGTAATGTGCTGAACGGTTTTTATTCGTGATTTTTAAATCGTAATACCCTAATAAAATAGACTTATAACCACTTTGTGTAAGTAGGTAGACTTTATTATGTATTAAAATATGGAAACCAAAATACGTATTTGTATGTACGTAGAGTACATAATGGTGCGTTACCTACTTTATTGGAAGAAATCAGTGTTTTTTTTTTAACACCTCGTTCTGCGAAATAAATCCTCTCCGTAACGTTGAACACTTGTTGCACGTGATGCATTGTGCCAGCAAATGTCTCTCGGTGTCTGTGAAATCTTAACAAAGTTTCAGCTGCTAGCATTGCCTCCTGTAATGTTGGCGTAACAGTGTCCTCTTCATCTTCCTCTTGCTCAGTCGCTTCTTCAGTATTACAGAATTTTATAGAGAATTTTCTTAAATGTGGATAGTCTGATGTGAAAGTTAGGTATGGTACTACCTACTAAGTGTCACATGTCACATAGAGGGTGCAGTCCCAAAACTGCCCTTGACGTAGATCAATCAGTAGGTATAGACACACATATGAACTGCTTAACAATATCATTTTAAACCCTTCGCACTAGAAAAAACTATTCACAAGTAGGCTATTTTATGTAATATTTTTTTTTTTTTTTTTAATTTACGCCCCAATTGGAGCACTCAAGTCACTCATGGACATGCGTTCCTTGAGGAGTTAGTTGTGGCACCACACTGTTGTTTTCTTCGTTCCCACATCAATTTCATATTCCTTAACTTGGTGGCTCTCAATCTCTCTGCTACAGCTGCATTCGGCTGTCTTCTCTCTCTGAAAGGCAGTTGGGTTATCCTCTTTTCCTTTAGGATGGTCTTCTCTTCTTGTCTCTGGATCATTTCTTCATTTATATTCAAGTTCCTCATGTCTGACATGACTTCCTGTATCCATTTGTTTTGGATCTTATTCTTCATTTGGTAGTCAAGGAGCTGTTTAATGAGTCTTGAGTCAGGCAGTCTGCTAAGGTGGCCAAAGAAAGCGACTCTCCTCTTCCTCATTGTGTCCAATATCGGCTCATTTTCCTTATAAACTATATTGTTGGGGACTATCCACCATTTTCCTTGGACTTGATGCTTGAAATTAATGGCTGTTCTTAATATTCTTCTGTCTATCTTTTGAAGTTTGTCCGTGGTTGATCGAGTGTTCAAGTTGAAAAGGGTCTCACACACATATGTAGCCTCTGGCTTGATTACAGAGTTAAAATGCCTGATTTTGGAGTTAATTGATAGGGACTTCTTCTTATATATGGGCCAGGTGATTCTTTGGGCCTGTTTCAGTTTGGTTACTCTGTTCTCAATTGCAGGCTTTTCATTCAGATTCCATGTGATTATTTCACCGAGATACTTAAATTTCTGAACTATCTTTATTTTTTCTCCATTGCTTAGTTGCAGGCTCTGAAGTTCTTGTTTAAAGCCTGGCATTATCTCTGTTTTTTCCCATGATATTTGGAGTCCAACTTTTGATGCTATTTCCTGCAGGGTTTCAATCTGACGCGTGGTTTCCTCCATACTGTTGGACAACAGTGCCAAATCATCCGCAAAGGCGAGGCAATTCACCCTGATCACTCTTCCAACTTTGACCCCAGGTGGGCATTTCTTGTTCCACTCTCTCATTATCTTCTCCAGGACACAGTTGAACAGCAGTGGTGACAGTCCATCCCCTTGACGAAGCCCAGTCTTGATCTCAAATCCTTCCGACAATTCACCTCTGAACTTAACTTTTGAATTGGTGCCAGTCAAAGTGATTCCGACCAAATTAACTAGTTTCTTGTGGAGACCAAACGCCTAAAAAAATGACGTTAAGTCCAAGTTGACGTAAATCCGAGGCCATTAAAACCGGGTTCAACTGTATAATGTACATGTGAACGGTGCCCAGTCAGTTAATTGGGCATGTTAATAGTGCAATACATAATAGCAGTAGTTCTTGGTGGCTGAAACAGTTCATGTTGTAAACTACTTACTCTTAGCATTAATGAGTACAGTTTAATGTAATGATGTAACAGCATGAATTATTATTCTGATGGTTCTTTTGTAGAGTAGATGTTTCAAAGTGTATTGCACAAGAATTTTGATAACCGCTGTTAATTTTATTTAATAATGTAATTTTAAAGTGACTACAGTCGGTGAAGTTCTTTGTTAGTATTTTAAGAGGGTCGTCCAGAAAGTAGTATCCGTTTGGGAATAAAAATAAAAACTAGTAAATATTAAGCAAATATTAAAGTTTTAATGAAAAGAATATACATTTTTCTACTTTTCTACATATTCCCCGTGCAAATTTAAGCATTTGTTAACGTATGACGAGGTTTTTTATTCCAGCTTCATATTCCTCCGCCGCCAATGTATTAAGATATGTAGTCACACCTTCTTTCAGTTCTTCATCACTTTTGAATTTCTTCACAGCAAAAAACTCTTGAGTTTAGTAAAGAGATGAAAATCTAAAGGAGCCAAGTCTGGGCTATGGGGTGGATGGTTGAAAGTTTCCCACTTGAATTGTTGCGCAAGTTTTTTTTTTGCGCCCTGGAGACTCCAGGAGGAGTGTAGGACATGTCAGATATAACACCTGAAATACGTATAAGAATCACACAATATATCACTACTATCAAGAAAGAAATTCTTGTACGCTATAAAAAGTTTCACCGATCAAGTAATTTTTCAGATTCTTTTTAAAGGAATTCAAATCCTCACAACATTTTAAAAAATGGGGTAATTTATTCATGAATTTTCTCCCTGCATAAGTAGGTTTTTGTTCAAACAATTTTGTGGAGTGATTAGCCACATAATAATCATTCCTGTTTCTCGTGTTATGATTGTGAACATTGAAATTCTGCATAAAATTATTTTGCCTAACATACATAATCACCTCAAAAATGTAGAAAGAGGGAACTGTAAGCAATTTAAGCTCCTTAAATAGTAGCCTGCATGAGGTTAGCTGGTTAGCTCCCACCATACACCTAATAGCTTTCTTTTGAATTTTAAAAACCCTATTCATATTACCCATGCTAGAATTACCCCAAGTTGTTGTGTTATCCTAGGTGCATGGGGTCTGGAATTGTCGTGGAGGAGAATGACACCACTAGACAACAGACCCCTTGCACAAATTTTTGCATAATGCAAATAAATGGTTTTTTACAATTTCATGAATAAGTTCGTGAAACATTACTGAAATGTTCACTGATTTCATCAATTGTAAAGTGTCTGTCGTTCTTCACAAATTTGTCAATTGAACCAAGCAGTTCATAGGTAATGACAGACGGCCGCCCTGAACGCTTGTCATCATGAGTGTTTTCTCTCCCCAAGTTGAAGTTACGACACCTGCGCCGAACGGCGACTCGTCCATAACCTTGTCTCCATAAACCTGTAGCAGCCAGTTTTGAGGGTTCATTATTGTAAAACATGACATTTATTCTAGTATAAAAATAAATGTTATTTATTATTCTAAATTTAAATCTAATATTTATGTCAAATAAATTAAATAAATTAAATTTTTTTACAATAATGGAAAGTTTGAAAAAGAATAAAAAATTTAGTTTGTAGTTGGTTACCGGTATGTGCAGTTGTTTTTTTTATTTGCTCTTAATAAATAATTTGTTAAAAATACATCACGCTGCAAACCTCCTTCAATTGGTGATGAATATCAATTGGTCGCATATTCCTTGTGTTGAGAAACCTGATCACAGCCGTAACTTCACAACTGACAGCATTCTCTATTTTTTTAACATCATAAACACTAACAGCAACAATACAGTCAATGCGAACAGCAAAATAACGTTACACAGAAAAAGCAAACACATAATTGGGAGCATTAGATCCTATCTGGCAGCTACTCTACTCACTAGCACTTCGTACAGCGCAAACGGTTACCACTTTCCGGATGTCCCTCGTTTATGTTATTACACACATTCGATCGTATGATTTTTACATATTGAATATCTATCATTTGTTGCATTTCAATATCTAAATTGAATTCCAGCCAGTACTTCTTTATTATGTATATATATATATTAATTAACTGTTTTAGTTAAAATGTTTAATACAATTTAGTATTACTGGATATTGTATTTTATTATATACAAGATTTTTCTGCATTTTAATTTTTTGATGTTAGGTTAGTTTACATTCTTGTTTCAACGAATTTGTGTATATACGCATGAGTTTTTGTATTTGCCCCTGTATATTTTAATGTACTGTATATATTGTAAAATTCATTTCACCACTTAAAATGAGATTTTTATGAATTAATTACTATTTTTATAAAGTATTTGTTAAGTAAATATTTTTACAGGCAAAGAATACCAAATCAACAATGGTGGCTTAAATTGAGACCACTTCTACGAATATTAGCAAAACATGAAAGTTCTTATATAGAGGAAGGAGGATTGTATCTGACCGTAGAAGAAAAGCATCAAGATCAGTTAGCATAAATATACACACTTTTAATAGTTTTATATTAGTACTGAATATTTTTTATATGTATTTTATAATTTTAAATTATATACATGTATTTTTATTTTTTATTTAAAGCATAACACCTTTTGTACAATGTTTTTTCTTCGTGAGAAGAAAAAAAAATATTTTGTCTATTTGATTGTGTCACGTAAAGAAAATTTATTTTATCGATTTTTTTCGTTAAATAGCTTATTAATTTTTTAAAAAGCATGAAATCTAATTTGTGATATGTTGATCAGTTGGTAAATGATGTGGTTATTATATACTTTGTTTTGTTTCAAATACAATTTTGTTTTTTACTTTATTTATTTTTATTACTTTTATAAAGTATAATAATGTTGTCAATTATAAATTATAACTTGAAACTGAAAGTTTTTAATATTTTAACTACTCTATAAAAATACAGCACTCACATAAAAATAATATGCAGATCATGTACAACAATAAGCACCACTCGTAGATAATTCATCTTTGAGAATGTGCCCTATCTCACATAAGTATATAGAATGTTACTCTCACTGGTTGTGTTTTCTGTAATTATTTATCATGTATGTACTGTATTTTATAGAATGTTTAATGTTATTTTAGATACTAAATTTTCATGATAGTTCTTTTCAGTTAACTTGATTGAAGAAATTTATTTTACTGTATTTATTTTTTAAGATTAAATTTATTTTTGTATCACTTATGTACAAAAATAAAATATATCAATTTTAATAAAAAATGTTTTAAAGAAGTAATTATAATTACTTGGGTAATTTTTGTTTTTGATTATTGAAATATTAATGAGTTATTAATTCTACTAGTTAATTATCATAGGTCTGTCTGACTGAAAATTTAGATAACTTTATTCAATTAAGTGATGTGCCTAATATACAAAACCGTCTGAACAAATTTCAAATTAGAAAAATGTCTTGTGCTTTTCAGAAAATTTATTGAATAATATACACTACATATTTTTATAAACTCAAATATTTGTGATTGTATTATAAATTTTTATTAGAAGCACATTCAGTTAGGAACACGTAATTATATATGTTATTAAATGGTTTGCTTTATCTTAGTAACTATTTTTAAGTAAATAGTTGTTTTCAATAAATTCTTTTGTAGATTCTGTTATTCAATTTATTTTATATCTAGTAAAAACCAGATTAACTACTGTTCATGCATTATTTGTTTTGCTAACAAAGAATTGTTGGAAACAGTATATTGCTCTTAATTGGATATCTATTTACAGAACCAGAACCTTGCTGTTTCTAATTAAATTTAAATAAAAATTTGAAATTACATTTAGGAACAATATTAAAGTTGAGTTATACTATTGTAGACCCTGCCATTTTTTGTTACAAATGTTATTGTAATTTTATAAACTTATTGTGTCAGATACTTAATATTAACAAAGTTCTTTTTTTTAAAAAGTACTCCTCTAAATTGTTCCTAACATACGAGGGGGTACCCAAAAGAAACCAGAATTATTTTTCAAAAGCTATAAATTTTCAATTTTTTTACAAAACAACCTTATCCCCTTCAAAATACTCTTCATTACAATTAATACATTTATCCCGCCTGTGCTTCCACATTTAGAAAATTTTTTGTAGTCATCTTTAGAAATGGCTGACAGCTTCTCCCTCGTTTTTTTCTTGACCGCTTCAATGTTATCAAATTGGTGTCCTTTAATGTTCCTTTTCAAGCGTAGAAATAAGAAAAAGTCGCACAGAGCCAGGTCAGGCGAGTAAGTTGCATTTTTAGTCGAAAAATCTTTCATCGAGATGGCTATGTGTGCAGGTGCATTGTCATGGTGGAAGAACCAGTCTCCTGTCTGCCACAAATCGGATCTTTTTTGACGAACAATCTTCTTAAAACTTCCAATTGTCAGTCAACAGTCTGAGAGCACACACTCTCAAATTTTTTAAATATTTTCATCGATTTGGGCAGTTGATGGACTTCCAGAATAAAGTTTTTCCCCAATCGACATGTCGCCATTTTTAAACTGAGAAAACCACTCGTATGCTTGAGATTTTCCCATAGTGTCATCTTTTTTAGTGTTTTAACACTAAAACAATTTCAGCAGCACTTTTACCAGATAGAAAACAAACTTTCACAGCTACATGTTGTTCACTTAAACTTGCCGTCATAAAAAACGAAATAAGAACGAAACAGTGCCAGCAAAAACAATCACTGCAGATGAATATAGAACTCGCAATGAGTTGCGCTATACACGTCTGTGCAGCAGAATTGCGTACTACACAAGCAGCGCCCAAGGCAATTCTATTCCGGTTACTTTTGGGTACCCCCTGGTATTTTGTCAATTAGATTGATACAACAGGAATTATCCTTGATGTCAGCTATATTTGTTTCTTTTGTATCATATAAACAATAAAGGTTGTAGATCTACTGTTTATTAATTTGGCCGCAATGGTGTATTTATTGTGTGGTTCCAAGCTCCGTGTAGTTGCGGGGTGAAGGGTATGTGTGAGGTATTACGAATGAGTAACGCATACTGGGACAACGATTGTATTACTCTGTTTTGTATTACTCTTGATACAAAACATTCATATTCAAACTTTCCATATTTAACATATTTGTTTGTATTCATTAGATTTTTATTTATTTATATATTTTGTTATAAATTGGTAAGTTTAATATTATGAATCCGACCAAGTTAATAACCTTGGTATCTGTTAAATTAATGCACTGGATGATAAGAATATTTTTTTAGTCTAGTTAGTACACGCTACCACTACAAATGCAGCAGCAGTAAAACACTACTAACACTCATTCATTATCCCACTACTACAACTACGCACTGCATTGCTTCCAAATACATGAAGCTGGGACTCAAGCAATATGTATTGATATTTTCATAACAAACAACAGTCTTTTGTTATTTGCAGAACCAACTGTATAATTATATACTAATAAAATTAAGACTAGAATCAAAAGACGTTGTGCCAGTTATTATCCTTTCTTTATAGTGTATGATATTGTTCATATGGAGTATTCCAGCTAAATAATATTTTAAATCAGTTCAACAGTTTTTATAACTTAACCGCAAAATTTGCAAATTTTATTTTGTTTGACAGAACAAAAATTCCCATAAGTATCATAAATCAATTTAGTTAAAGTAACGTAAGATTCTCTCAATTTAGACTGAGAGTTGTCTGCATTAAGACAATTTTTTGCCATTTGCCAAACAAAATTGATGGAAAATTCCTAAAATTACATTTTTATTTTTATTTCTTTGTTAATATTGATAAAATATACAACACACAAGTTTAGTTGCTTTTTAGAGCAATCACTACACATATTATTTGAATACATTTCTATAGGTAATAGTTTAGAACATATCACATTCGGTGCCTGTTAATAATAATTCATTAAAATTTTATGCTATTGCTTGTAAATGCCTTTAAAATTGGTCTTGTGTTTTTGATGAAGTCAATAATTATTATTGTTATTTTTATTTGAATTGTTTATAAGTTATTTACAGCTTTAAGCATTATCATTATCTTCAAGACTCTCTTTTTTCCAGTGAAAAAACTCCTTTAAGGAAATACTTAGTTTTATGACCACAACTGCTACAGTTATAGTATGCTAGAGAAACTCATGTTCAATTTCAAAAGTTATATTTTAATACCAAAATGTTGTAGCAGTAATTTCTAAATGTCTGGTTTTACATTCCTTGTATTGTTTCTGTAATTAAAGTCATTGTATATTTGTATTCTAAAATTAAATTTTATTTTTTACACGGATAATTAATTTTTTTTGTATGTCATGGTATTTATTGTGTCAAAAACCAAAGATTGATCTTTTCTGGTTTGATCATGGGTTTCTCTGGAATCTAGTACTTTTGTTATTTAATGTTATGTGATAAAATGTAGAAATTACATTGCTCAATGTTATTCTGTAAATAGTAGTTATTTTTATTGTTATTGTTTTTGAGCTTTTTAGTTTTACATAATTATTGTGGCATAGGCTAATCATTCTCAGCCTTCCCTGTTCCTTTCAATTAGATTTAGTTTTAAAGTGTATAAATTGTGTAGCACAATGTTAAATTTTGTCAATTAAATAATTGACTTAACAAATAGTCGCTCACAGAGTACACATTATATACAGTTTCAAGCTCTCATTAAAACACTTTTATTATATTGTGATAAATTTTATATATTTTTTTGTTGAAGATATTGCAATCAGTCATTTTGACTAATAATAAAAGAAGAGTATACTTTATTGGCAATAAAATTTATTCAAAAGAATGCATTCATAATTTGTTGTACTTCTGTTAATTTCTCCTTATCCTTTTTACTTTCTCTTGCCTATATGAATAAATAGAAAGGAAAGTATTGTTTTCATTTCAATTTTTCGAAATCAAGTATTCACTGGATCTACATGTTTTGAGACCTCCTGAACCAAAAAACATGTTTCTAGCGATTGGTCTGTGTGTGTGAAGAGAATATCTCAAGAACAGAACATCGTACGAACTTGAAACTTAAGTTATATACTACTACCAGACCACATACAAAAATTTTCATCAGAATCAGTCAACCGAAAGTAGCTGTTTATTCGTGTAATTTTCACTTTTTTGCAATTGTCTCAAAAACAGCTCCTATGATTTTTTTTAAAAATCGCCTCATTTACATTTTTTATGCTTTACAAGATAGGGTAGGCGCCATGTCTGCTGAAATTCTTGGGGAGGCTGTTTTCATGTAAAAAAATTTTTTTTTAAGATTGCAGCTTGAATATGCATTTTAGTGCAGAAATGTATAAAATAAAATTTGTAGAGAATTTAAAATCCTACAATTTTTATTTTAAATATGTTTTTGTATAACGTTTTAGTTTAGCAGTAATTAGCGATTTTCTAGGTTTTTCCATTAAAACGTAAAAAAAAATTGATTTTTTTTTAAGATTTCAGCCTTAGTATGCATTTTACAACAAAAGGTATAATAAAATTTATAGAAAATTAGATCTACAACTTTTATTAACAGCATTTTTCTCTACAGAGCCTAGTTTAGAGTGAAAGAGAGATTTTCCGTATTTTTAAGCCAAACTGAGGTTGATTTTCATTTTGCGTCTTTCACTCATGGTTAAAAGTAGGTTATGTTTATTGAGGTTAGTTATTTTGTTTCTAATGTTTGGTTATATTGTTAACTATTTGCATTGGTAAGAGA
Source organism: Catonia carolina (assembly GCA_035578175.1). Lineage (NCBI taxonomy): Eukaryota > Metazoa > Arthropoda > Insecta > Hemiptera > Achilidae > Catonia > Catonia carolina. The sequence goes on from JAQMRL010000001.1 coordinate 189,015,782, forward strand.
AAGTTGTGAGTGTTTCACACCAAATTTTTTCCTTTGAATTAATTATTACTATGGTGTTATGAATTACAACCTTGAATAACAAGTTTCGAGTTCATAATGGTTAATTTATTTTCTCTGAGTCACATAACCTAAATACAGTAAAATTTGGTTGTTGTTGTTTAGGTCAACAGCCGAAAGGCTGGTTTGAACCTCTAGAGGTTTTACTAAGTAAAACGAGGAGTGCGGTGGTTTACCATTGCCTTCCTCACTGAGTGGAAAAGTACGCTTATCAGCATGCCGGCCCCTCTGAAAAGCACATATTTTCCACTCTGCAAATGACACCTTCACTTCATTCACCACAGGGTCTGGCTGTATAATGAAATTCATTACTTTCAGAGAAGATAACTCTGATTAGTGTCTTTTACACCTCTACCTCTTCTATCCTTAAATGATTCAGTCATTTCATTGGCTCATCATGTGATAAGAAACAGAACTATTTATTTTAGCCCTGCAACGAACAGGTTGGGTGTAAATAATATGACACTCCACCTGTCTGCTCTGGGCAGAAAATTTGGTTATAACAAGGCAGTTGTAACGAAAATCTGGTAATAACATGTGAAAATGGAAATTTGGTTGGTTTTATATATCATTAACACATTGTAAAGCTTCATATAACAAACATGGAATCAGTTGTAACGAACGAATCACCTCTCATATAATATATTATCATAATAGGTCGGTGTATAATATATATATATATAATAGGTATAATACGGAGGTGAAACGTGGGTGATAGGAGCTATAGAAAAAAAGAGGATCGAAGCATTTAATATGTCGTGTTATAGGATAATGTTAAAGATTACATGGGTGGACAAAATAAGTAATTTAGATGTTTTTAGGCGAGTGGATGAAAAAAGAAGTGTATTGAAAGTTCTTACCAGAAGAAGGGATAGGCTAGTTGAGGCATATCTTAATACATCCAGGTATTTGTCTATCAATAATGGAAGGTAATATTGAGGGAGTGAATTGTAGGAGGAGACAAAGGTTAGAATATTTAAAGCAAATTACATAAGATGTAGGGTGTTGCAGGTATGTAGATAAGAAACGACCTGCGCAAGATAGAACAGCTCTGTGAACTGCATCAAACCAGTCTAGAGACTGATGACAAAAAAATAGGTTGTAATCACCTATTATATATTTAATGTGGAGAAATTCTTCGAGAGTAATATGAAAAGGGTTTTTAGAATTCAGAAGAAAAGTATTAGGTGTATAGTGAATTGTTTTTTAGCAGACATTGCAATAGTCAGATATATAACAAAAAAGAAAAATATTAGGTGTGTAGTGGGTTACACCCCACTGTTCACCTTTTTTTGTTAACCATTTCAATTTATGCAGACCAGTATTTAAAGAGATTACATTGCTCATAATTCCCTTACCTAACACTTTTGAGTTAGTTTTACAATCACAAAATAAGTAACAGGAATGTTACTAACCACAGCACCAAATGGTTTGAACAAAAATCTACTTGTGCACGTAGAAACTATATCAATAAATAGCCACAATCTTTAAAATGTGCTTATTTGCATTTATTAAAAAACTGCTAAAATAATTACTTGATCAAGAAGGCATTTTACAGTATAGAAGAATTCTTTTCAAAATATTTTTTTATTTAAAAGAAATTAACTAAGTGAATGCAATGCTGAAGAGAACTGTTTACGAAGTAAACATGTATGCTGGTATATGTAATTTATTAGGTAATATGTATTAAATTAGCTTTTAAGCTCTTGACCGTCCTGTTTTCTCTCTTTGGGAGTTGTCTACTCCATGCAATTAACCCAAAACCCATTTAACTACTTATTTCCAAGGTAAACACATAAAATCGAGACAAATAATAATAATATATTTTATTTCTGTAAAAAAATAAACAAAATGTATAAATAACAGTACTACAATCTATAAACAGTACTATCTTTAACCAAAGTACAAATAATTATTGACATAAAATTTGGTAACTATTTCCTTATTTATAAAGTTTAATTTAAAATGCACATGTACAAGCAACCACAGCCAAATTTATTTACAATTTTAATTGCTTTAATTAGAATGACATTTTTACACAACAGTTAAAAATTTCAAGAACAAAACATTTACTTAAAATATAGTTAATTTTACCCAGATTAAACACAGGGACCTGCGCTATATTCATTTTTTTACAGTCTCTATTGTCTAGTTAGCAACCAGGAGAACTAGTCAAAATATTTTTAAAGCAACAGTTGGAACACAACTACATTGTGTATTAAACTAACTGTGCACTCTCATTATAGAGTTAGGCAACCAAGAATAAAGTAAATTTTTATACCAACAACAATCATGATCATTAAATTGAAGTCAAATCCCTCTTAACAAAGTGTGAAAGTGAAAAATACATTTATTATCACAAATTTACTTGGAGCAAGTAGTGAGGTACACAGGGGGGTACAATGTAAATAACCTATACAGCCATTTTTAAATTTTGCATCATTTTACGTTAACAGCTGCATTGCTATTGATACAGTCATGTATCAGTAAACTATTTTTTTCCTTCAACAATCTAACAAAAAATGATTCTTCGACTGCTACTATCTAACAAAGCAATGTACTAAATTAAATAAATTTTATTATAACACTGTAGTTCTCTAGTACAAAAGAAACTAATTAATAACAACTATCAAACAATTTTGTTAATTTTATTTTGCACTAGTAAATAAGTAGACTGCAGGAATGAAATTGGATAAAGCATTATAACTTGATGATACAATACACCCAGAATCAAGTTTGGTAGCCCTTGTACTGGGTGGACCATAAGTCGCACAACCCGAAAATCTGACGGGCAGCAAAATATAAAGAAAATAGAGAGGGAATTTGGAATCGTGTGAGTGGGAACACTGATCCCTCTTGTTCTAAATGAAAGTGGGAAAAAGTCGTTAGTACACCCTGTTCGTTCTCTGTAATGGTTGATGTGTACAAAGTCTAAAGGTCAGAAATTGACACCATTCACTTAATGTTAGTTGTCAGTGTTTATTTTCGCACAAAATTTTACCAGATATCGCCTGCCAATTTGGCCAAGTTAAAGCAACGAATTACAGAAGAGATAGAGAATATCCTGGAAGAGATGATGAGAAAAGTCTTCAGAAATATGGTTAATCAAACACTGCGCTTTCGCTGAAAGGGAGGGGGCAATTTCATCACTTATTGTAAGGTTTCATTAATTTTTGTAACTACTGTATATGAATCACGTAAAAAAAATAAATTCGTTTTGATTGTTTTTAAATTTTTGCGCTTGGTTGCATAAATTATGACCCCCCCCCCCCCCCGGGTTGTGCAACTTATGCCCCACCTGATACAATTAAATGGCACAGTAGGCTGTATTTAAAAATATTCTAAATGCAAAAAAATGATATTTTCTTAAAATAAATTAACTCACTGAAACAATAAAGCTGGTAGAATAACACCATGACCAGCTATAAAATAACAAATTTTATCAGCTACAAATAGAATTTAATATTTTGATATACTTATGGCATCAATTCAAAGTTATATCCAATGGAAAATTCCAGAAATTTTTTTTATACAAGAGAGAAGGACACTTGGATAGGCAATACATCAACTGTATTACACTATTTAGTAAATTAATACTGTAAATTGTAAAACCATACACAATGCAGAATACTAAACTTTAGCTCACCTCAGCATTACCTTAGTTCCCAGAGAACCAGAAAATTATTAGACCACTGCCGGTTTCCAGCTGATTAAAGTAGAAATCAATAGTTCCTACCAGAGCAATGATACAACCAACAGAAACTATTAAAAGTGGAACTATCACATCTTAACAAATGTAAAGCTGTGATAGTTCCAATCCCTACCGTATGGTCTTTTCCTCTGCTTACCAGCCTAATATCTATGTCAGGTGACATCATGACTACTCAAATTATAATAATTGGAAGGCTTGCTACCATGTAAGACATTATGAGAGAGTATTAGAATTGCATGTTAAATAGGAACAGATGAGAGAATTATTCTGCGGTTTCCAAAATTACTCTGTACACGCAAAGGAATACTTCTTATAAAATTGTTCTAGGTATGCCTAATTAATTTTCATTTCTGTAATTCATATTTTAATAATACTTACTGAAATATAAGGTTAAAGTATAATCAGAAAACTGTAAAGTTTATAAAATAATTAACTGGATAAAAACTGAAAGCAAATATTTAAAGTAATTATAATTTATAAACTTTATCACTTCAACAATAATACACAACAATTGTAATTGCAGCGTGTTATTTCATGAACTAAATTATTCAAAGTAGAATATTTTATCTCGAATATGATTATATTGAACTGAAATGCTACGGTGGTACTTAAGTTTGTAAACACTTTCAGAAAACTCTGCACCTACAGTTTACAGCCAACTGACCACAAAAATAACCTGAAACACCCAGCCAGGCTACTAAAAGATAACTGTACATTTCACAAGACATCAGTTTACTAATAAATTATTTTTTAAACAAGATATGACAAATAAAATGATACTACTCTTTGATAAAAACATTTATCACACAATTCAATTTTCATACCCAGAAAAAAAATTACATACTTATGTCTACACCAGTAAATAGTTGTTATGTAATGGAGAAAACAAAGTGAAGCAAAGACTTGTGGAGTCAAAATATTTAAGTTCAAACAGTTAAAAAGCGCATACTACTTGATATGTTGATGCCAGCATCTTTTCACTCCGTAGATCTACAATGATTCCACTGTATTATCATACTAACAGTATTGTCATATTTTAGACATCATCAACAAACAAGGGTGCAAAATCCAGGTTCAGAAACACAATGACAAAGAGAAATAAAATCACAATGAATACAAATAATTCTACCCAGAGGTAGTATCTGCAAGATATAGCTTCTGTCTCACTGAGACACCATCCTCAATGCATTAGTTTAATTTATTTAAAATTAAGATATCTATAATTAGAACAGCATTATGATATATCATGACTAATTTAGTCAGTTATTTAGTAAAACATGTAATATAAGAACTGGTTTTTTCCTATATTACAAGCAAATTAAAAACAAACTGTTAAATGTGATGGTAAGAAGTACCAAGGTTATTACAATACGAAGTAGGGGTCATGAGGAAGATGTGCAGTAGACAGCCATGTTAGATGCATAAGCAAGTTAACACCAGTGATGTATAGATACTGAAGCCACGAAACTGCCTTTTGCATATGGATGGGCTGTCAACCTATCCATTTGACAATGCTGCCAACCTCATCAGTGAGATACTACTCATACTTTTCACTACCCTGCAATTTCTACATACGTTTTGTAAACTGTGGTTTATTCCGATAAAATGTTTTCTTCATAAACCTTATAAGAAATAAATGTGACAACTTGGTAATTTGTAATTACCAGCTATCTTATTCCATTGGAACAAAATTTTCTACGAATGAATTGCATTCTTTACTATCGCTGTCACCAGCAACTTCACTATCAGTCTCACTAGTATCTACCTGACCATTTCCTCTTTTTACCGGGTATCAACAAAACTGTTGAAGAATAGCTTCTTCATGTCTTTAATTTCCTTCTTTATTTTTCGAATTGTGGAAACAGAAACATTACAGTAGTTAGCCACTTGCTCAAGGTTTTTGTTACAAAGCAGGAAAAGGCATTTTTGTTTAGCTTTAACTTCACAGCATTTTATTACACTGCATATTACATTTTGTTCAGCACTGTGAATAGTCTGCCTACGTTTTTGAGAAACTAACATTTTTGTTTACGGTAGGTAACAAACAGTTATATTTGTACAGTAACCTACAAAAGGTTCCGCGATTTACTGTGTATGCTCTAGGTGGAATATAAGTTGTTGTGTTAGTTGTACTGAAATTAAAGCAGTCGTGCAAGTGCACTGATGCTTTTCTCCCTTTACCCCTCATTGCAAACAAAAGCAAACTCGTGAATTAAGTAACTAACTATACCAACAACCACGATGAGGAGAGGGAACATGTGCATGACTCTCCTACCTTATATTTTAATAACCTTCAGTAGTACCACCTCAGGAAGCACTAAAATCTATTACAGAATTCTGTAAAGGTATTTTACAACTTTTAGCTACACTAAACTGTGTACTAGTACACTCACTGTGCACTAGTAACAACAGCAAAAGAAACTTGAATTTCCGATAACTTGCTCACAGCACTTATGCTTAACTGATATCACAGACCTTTAAAAGTGATTAAAACTAATGTTCTCTTTATATATACAATATTTTAGTATTTCATAAAGTGAACAGCACTGCAAATTTGACCAGACAATGTAGACAATAGTAAAAACCCTACTTTGTTTCCCTCTTACAAAAGTAAATTAAATCTATTTCAATTTAATCATTTTTGAATGACTAGTATTTTGTAGATAGAAAATACTGAAACCGGATTTTATTCACTTTTCAGGCGTAACACCAAAAAAAAAAAAAAGAAATCGCTTTTTCCACTTACGTTTACTGCATCAACATAAAAAATTTTAATGGAACTGTTTAAAAATTACAAAGTTAGACAAGAGTTCAGATGCCATTGTGTTTGTTTTTAAGTAACAAAATAATACAAGCTATTGATAAAGATTAAAGCATCTGACAACTGCAATGTAATTTAAAACACATACTGGGTGTCCCATGGAATTTGAACCATAGGGAAATAGCACCGATTTTCATTGGATTAATGTTTTCTTCCCACTAATAAATGAAGACTTGTTGTAATCAGGAATCATTAGACAATGTTAATTATACCTTTAAAAAAATATCAATATGGATAAATTTTAAGCTGTATTTCAGCTTAAAATCATTTTTTTAAAATAAAAATAAAGATGTAAATGCAACAATCTGTTTAAAAACTTTAAGTTTTACAACATCTTTCTGGAATCCCTTTGGAGTGATGGTTAGCATACTGGTACATCATTGAGAAAGCCCCAGAGGTTCAGATCTGAAGTGTAATAATTTTTTGTATTGATTTCTTTTTAAATTTTATGGTACAGTATCAAAAAAAATTTCATTAATAATTTTTTTTATTTATAAAACAAAAATACGTACATTATAATATTATTTAATATTATAATTTACTTCTAATATTTTTTTAACAACAAATAATTTTTACTGCAATGGATTCAAACCACCAATTACTACCTCCCCACAGTACAACAATAACCATTACTCCACACAGGCAAGCCAACTATACCATAAAATTACCAAGACTTAAATAGAAAACAGTTTTAAATGTTTGTATTTATAGTCCAGCCTCTCTTAGTTTGCTCCTAATGTAAACAAATAATGACGTCACTGAGCAAGTGCATTATATCAAAATGTGCACACGCTGATTAAGAAGTAACAACAAAATACTTTCAAAAGTATTTAAATAGAAAATACTTTTAAAAGTATTTTTATGAATGAAATTGTTAGGCCTACATCATATCATGACTGATGTTTTTAGTACTTTAAGTACTTATAATTTAAAAAATAGTTAACTTAATAGAAATACAACATCCGTTAAGTCGCAGACTCTAGCGTGCACCCTGTAGTAGGTGGCTTTTGTTTGTTGACAGTAGGAGCAAACTAAGAACGGCTGAACTATATATATTTTAGGCTAAAATGCACCTTAAAATGTATCAAAATTTATATTTTTAAAAGGTCTAAAAGTTTTCTAATGATTACCGATTATAACAAGTGGGAGTAAACTTTTTTATCTCTTAAATGCTGCTTCGTAGTGAAAAAGTATATTGAACATTTTTTGTGCCCCTTTCAAATTACTTCATGATCATGTAATTAAAGTCACTTTTAACCAACCAGGTAGTTGAGAAAACTAAAAAAAACTTCAAACTTTCAAATCGTCCAACTTCAAAATACTGTGATCCACCCAACCCCTTTGGCGGCCGAACTTCACCTTGTGGCAAAGTCTGGGTGCGCAGTTCATATACTTCCATGGTTCTGATCCACCTACCTACTGGTACCTACTACATAGTTAGAAAACTATCAAAAGAACCTTCATGTAAGTGTAATGAAAATTTCACCCCACTACCACGGCAAATGAACTGTGCGGATGCGCAAGAACTGATATTATTGAGAGATGTCTGCGTCTTTCTGATGTACGTATTTTAGTGGAGGGGATCAGTCGATATCATAGTCTTCTGTACTTCGCTTCGTTCCACCGCCTCAAATCTACTACTGGAAGCTATTGAAATGTTGATGTACTATAATGCGCGTGTATATGTTTGTTTAGTGTGAAAGTGTGTAATATTGCCGTAAAACATCTTTTTATACTGTTTTAAGTTATTGTCTAAATTTCATTAAAATTAGACGTAGACTTAATAACTTTCATTTTGTGTTAATTTAAATATAGTATCAACTTCTGAGTCGTATAGTTCATCCAGATGCCCACTTCGAGGACAAGCTCGTGAAATAGGTTATAATGTAGCTTCCTATTTAATAAATAATAAAAAAAATCATAATTTAAAATACAATGCTGTTGATGCTACTAGCAAAGCCACTGGTGTTTCTCCATCAACAATAAAATGGATACTTCCTGAAAGGAAGCAATCAATTACAAAGGGAGAATTAAAATTTTCTTCCCCAAAAGGTAAACAAACAGCCCACAAAAAAAATCGTTGATTTTACTATGTGCACAATAAGATATAAAATTAACGATTTTTATGTAGTTAAAAAAATTTTTCCACATTGAAAAAATATACTATGTTTTCAAGGATGAAAACATATTACATTGTAGTAATCAATACTTATAACATCATACGCATATCCCATGCGTAAATTAATATTACGCATGGGATTTCAATGGAGTAGGCCTAAGTGTCAGTCATCCAGAAAAGTTCTAATTGAAATGCCTGAAATTGTGAACTGGAGGGCTAAATATTTGCGAAAAATGCGGCAACATAAAATATTGTTTAAATGGATGAAACTTACATTCATAAAACACATTCAGTGGTACCATGTTGCTGGCAGTCGGATTCAGAGAAAGGAAAACTGTAATTTTATTATTGGTATGTTGCACTTTTTTTAAGCTCTTTAGATATGTATAAATAAAGTGGTAGGTCTAATATTTTATGCACACATATGGGGAAAATTTAAATTTCTAAGTCCTAACAAGAAACAGAACGTTTACTCAAAATTGTACAATCTCATTACAACAAAAAATTAATTTTAAAACCTATTAAAAACCCAAAATTAATTTTAGAAAATTTAATTAACAGTAATAAGGTTGCGAAAACTGTTCTAGAAGAAGTGTTATGTTCAAAATTCTTAGGCGTAACAATAAACAATAACCTTAATTGAAAATTGAATAATAAATTAGTTATGTAGACAAGATATCTTTTACGTAACACGCTCGCTGTGAGTAGTGCACACTAGACGAACTGTTTTCAACTGATCACCTCCACTGGCAGGCTGTGCGAGAGAGAAAGAATTTGACGCATCCATCATTTTTGCTCTCTTTGCGCAGTAGAGTTCAGTTTTAGGAGTTTCTTTTGTTTATGCACGCATTATAGTGATTTTTGTTTGTACATGCATTATATCTGATGCAAGGCATAGAAGTGAAGCAAAGCGCCACTGGAGTGGCGAGTCTTCATTTATTTGTAGGAAGAAAACATTTAACAAAAAATGCAAATTAATGCTATTTCCCTATGATTCAAATTCTGTGGGACAACCGATATATCAAACTACACTCTAAGTAACTTCGCCGCATTGGCGAAGTTGGTAACGTGCTTGCCTCTCATCATGCGGTCTTGGGTTCGAATCCCATTCAGGCACAGCATTTTTTCATACGTAACAAAAATCATTTCATCATTCACCGTCTGCATTAGCAGTAATTGCAGAACAGTCGGACGTTAAACAAAAAACAAAAAAAAAAACACTAAGTGGTGCAAGAATTACCCTTTAGAATTTTAGTCTAACTATATTAAACCAACAAAATCTAAATTAACACCCTGTTTTTGGAATAGGCCTGTATAGAGAACCATTTAAAATTTATTAACAGTAAAGAAAGTTGATTTAATAACTACATATGCTTGTTACAGGTATACTTTTTAATAATTTCAAATTAACGCAGTTATGGTTCATTTTTAGAAGGAAACAAAAGGCATCTGGGAACAATTTGTTTAATACAAACTTAAAAGTAAGTAAGGTAAGTTGAAACTCACCTTTCAGAGTAGTATAACTTAATACTAAACAGGTAAGTGTACAAGAAAAGCATAATTAAGATTATGTTGTAAGTGATTTCTGAAGTCTTGAGTTGAACAATCAACATAACGTACTTTGCTTCTTAAGTGTTGCAATGTCTGAAATGTGATTGGACAACCTGACAAAAATAAATAATCAAGTTCACGACAATATTCACCGACCATTGTAGCTCCATAGCTAGTAACTTGATAACAACCATTAACATTAAGTACTTTTAACTTTTTGTTACAATGTGCTATAACTTCCATTGTTGCATCTGACACACAATGGACACCAGACAGGCTTAATTCACGCAGATTTTGTGATCTCTGAAGAAGTATACTGATTGCTTGAACATCTCCAACATTACAACTATCTAACTGAAGAATTTCTAATTTTGAGTGATGTAATGCAATTGCTTCTATGCACCCAGTAGTTAACCAGAAACAATTTCCTAATTTCAGACAAGTCAAATCTTTCAAATGAATAATTATTGGTTGTAAAGCAGGACTTGTTAGATTACTACAAAAACTGAGATCAACATGAGTAATGGATCTGTTATTTAAAACTATCTGTTTTAACATATCATTTGTTAACCAGGTACAATTTCTAGTAACTAGATATCGCAATTGTTTACAATTTTTTATCAAAACTGAAAAAGCAGCAGCACTGAATGTTTTGTGATACCTACTCAAGTCACAAACTTTCATCCGAGATAAGTAGCAATCAACCAATTTTCTACATTCTGTAGATAATACACGGAGTGTGAAAAGCTCTTTTAAAGTTAAAGTGGAAAGTACATAAGGAAACAAAACATCATCCCACAAAAGAGACAAAAGAGTTAAATCCGACTTCTCCAAGACTTCCACATCCATCATGAAAACTCAAAGAACACTAGAACAAATCAACTAACTACGTTAAAATTAATATACCCATGTAAAGCGCACTCAAGTCTTCCAGTACGAAAGTTTTAAATCGTATTAACTGAAACACAGACCTAATGATTTACCGATTTTTCTAACACTCATAATCACTTTACTTGGTACTGTAAGAATTCATTAAACACTAACAAAGCAGAGACGTTACGATTTAAAATTTATCGTAGAGCTAGTGGTTCATTTAATTCTTAGTGACAAACACATGCAACGTACACATAATCCTAAACAATAACAAACACTGTGGCTCACTTTGACGTCGCTGGCAACTGAAACCTCGTCCTCCAAAATCATGTGTTAAGTGCCATTTGCAAGTTAATCACGTGTTTAACAGCTGTTGAAGTAGGTGGTGGCATGACTGTTTGTACAAATAATCCTCCAAAGAAATGTTGTTTCTTTTTACAAATGGTTGTCAAGATAATAGTAATATATTAAATTTATATCGCAATTCAATCAATATGATTGATGGAAGCAATAAAATTTGGGTTTAAAATTCAGGACATGTCTGCCCGTGATTATGAAATAATACTACATGTTGGCTCTCTTTACAGAAAAATAGCGGAAAGTTTTAAATCCACAAGTTCCCACTGTTCCACCCCCGACTGTTACGCACATATGTTCAAATATAAGTCGGCGAAGAAAAATGACGAAATATTTTTTTTTGATATAAAAATTACAGATCCGGAAAGGGGATTCAAACCCGGGACTCCAGGTCCAAAAGTTATGTGTGATAACAGTTCCAAAATGCAGTAATAATTGTCTATCAATTATATCTTATCTATTATTTATTATCAATTAAATATTGTGTTCTTTATTTCTCACAATTCTCTATAGCCTAGAGTGATATGGTATCTTAGGTTGTGAGAAAATTCAATACGCAGATTTCAAGTGATCTTAGGAGCCTGTCTTAAGAGTGTCATGACTCTCAAAACTTTAAAATCAAAAAGTGATCTTTGGAAGGATCATTTTAGCCTATATATTATGTCTCTACTGCCCCTTTGGTGGCAACTTGTTTCCTCCATTGTTCTGTCCATCTGCCACCAGTGTTTTCCATACTCTTACACCCATAAAGTATAGGCTACAATAGATGCTTAATGTATTTCACACTAAGCCCTCGTCTTGGAGATTTCCTTTAAATACTTATCTCTCATCTTTCAATATTCCCTGACAAAACAAGGTTGATTAGATGGCAAGCACTTAGCACTATTTATTATTACTATTATTATAATTTTTACAGCAGTACAATTTTAAGATTTTACAAATCAATTGTCAGACCCTTGCTTGAGTACTCCTCCACCATCAGTAACCACAACAAGGAAGTCACAAGCAATAAATTGGAAGCTATCCAAAATTGTATCATCAAATAAGTCATCATGAGCTTTATGCCAGTAGTGCATCTTACAAAGCTGATTATAAGACCCTAGGATTGTCTACACTGAAGATGCAAAGAGCTATTTATGATGCACTTTATGTATACAAGATTATGAGTGCATGTACTGACACTGATATTTCAAAGATAAGGCTAGTGGTTTGGCATGTGAATAGTGTTATTGATTTGATACCCAGTAAACTTAATAAAAAAGAAATACCATTGTTTGACACACTATATAACTTAAAACACTTACTTAGTTTCTTAGAAATCTTATGTCAGATTTACTTAAGTAAACTTAAAATTTACTTTAGTTAATTATGCTTATTGAAATAGCAGTTACCTACTCATTAACACAACTAAAGCCAAATAACTCAGTCTTACCCACTCCCTACTTATACAAACAACAGGGTAAGTAGCGGTAAGAATTGGTAATTCAAGGTAAGTAGAGGTCAGTTGTGGTAAATGACACTAAGTAGTGGTATGTATAGGTAAGTATGGGTAAGTATTAGTAAGTAGTAGTAAGTATAGTTAAGTACTATTTTATATAATAAATTTTACTACCTTTTTTAAGCTGCTTGTATTTTTTATTAATCACTTACACATGTTTCGGTTTATCCACCATCATCAGAGTATATTATACCGTTTGAAACTAAAACTTTTTAAAATTTATAAAAGATGTTACATCTTCAGTCATTTGTATAAATTGAGTTTTATATGACATCTTATATGAATTTAAAAAATTTTTAGTTTCAAATGGTACAATATACTCTGATGATGGTGGATCCACCGAAACACATGTAAGTGATTAATAAAATATAAAGGCAGCTTAAAAAAAGGTTAGTGAAATTTATTATATAAAATAGTATTGACTTCAAGCTGCAGGATAAGGAGTTATTTTTGAATATAGTTGGTTAGTGCTATAGAGTGGGAACTAGTGGTAAGTTAAGGTAAATAGTGGGTAAGTATAGGTAAGCAGTGGTAAATATTGGTAAGTATAGTTAAGTAGCACTATAAAGTGGTAAGTAGGGGTAAGTTAAGGTAAGAAGCTGTACGTATAAGTAAGCAGCGCTAAGTAGTGGTAAGTAGTTCTAAGTAACGGTAAGTATTAGTATGTAGAGGTAAGTTAAGGTCAATAGCGCTAAGTAGTAAGTAGCGTTATGTATAGGTAAGTAGTGGTAAGTCAAGTTAAGTATCGATAAGTAGCTTAGCAGTACCTTCTCCTTCTTAGCAGTTCCTGTAGAAAAATGTCTGTAACAATAACAAACACTGCTAGAAATTTTTATCTGAAATATTTTTATGGCCACTTAAAACAGATAAGGGATGCATACCGATGAAAACGATAAGTTCACAAGGAAAGCAACACTTACAGAGGATGACATTTGGACATTCTTTTTTTGGATTCATTCACTTAACTGTCTTCCAATTATTACTTGTGGACCTTTTTACTGAACATAATTAAGGTAGGTACATAGACCACAACATAATTAGGAAATTGAGTCTTGGATGGCTGAAAAATATTTTTCTAATGCAATAATTATTTTAAGGTGTATCTAAATGTTACCAAGGACTTAGTGTTTATGGTTGTTCAGTATTGGACCAATTGCTAGTTTTATAGCCGCTTTGTCATTGTTCTGTGCATGAGTTGGTACCTTCAATATTAGATTATGGAGTAACTTTAGATATGTTATACAAGTGAATTTAAACTAAAGTCAGTCTATTGAACTCACCCAGTGATGTATTTCACAGCAATTTGGTATTATAAAAATAAAACATTTTAAATTTAAGTTTTTATTGTATAATTATAACAATTTTATAAGATATTTATTAAAGTTTTATTTACACAAAGTTCAAATTTAATTAATAACAGATTTTTTTGATTTTTTTATTTATTTATTTAACGTCGCATCAACTACAAGGTCATTAGCGACGACGTTGGGGTGTAACTGTGTGTAATGAGGATGAAATGATTTTTTGTAACGTATGAAAATATGCCATGCCTGAGTGGGATTCGAACCCAGGACCGCATGATGAGAGGCGAGCACGTTACCAACTGCGCCAATGCGGCCGGCAACAGATTTTTATTTAATAAAAAAATTCATGTTAAAGCTCATCTTTTTCAGATATACCAACTCGATTTGTTCTCCAAACCAAATTTTCCCAGAACTTTACTCTTTCTGTTAACAGATTCTCCCTCATTTCAAACTTTTCATCTTCAATGTGCAAGTAATTAATATCTTCTGAAGACATTTCCTTCCATTTCTTATCTGGTGTGGGATCTCTGAAAATATTAGATTACAAATTTTTACTTCAGAACTTTATTTAGGTAAATGATGGAATCTTCATTAAAAGCTGTCTTCTGCACTTTACACATTAGAGTCAACAATAGTAGAGTCAACTGCTACTGTCAGTTAGACAGAGCCTTATACGAGTACAGTCAGCTCTTACAAAAGCAAATCCTGCTTTTGGAGTCCATGTCTCAACATGAGAATAATACTTGGCAGCTTGTGAGTTGTCCCTATGTAAAAGGTGGAAGACAAGTCCTTGGTGCCTTAAAATGAAGACTATTTGAGTAAGGTGTGGTAGGTAACCCTGTTAGAAAGTTTCCTGGCCCTTCAAGAAACAACCGTTCACTTCAAAATCAAGTAAATAGTTATGAAACCAAAACAACACCCTCAAATAACAAATAGGAATTATGGATTAAAAAATAAACCCCCCCAAGAACAAAGCATTGAATATGGCAGTTAGAACCCAAATTGTGAGGATCAAGTTGCAGCCTGGTTAAAGAAGGTGTGACAAGATTTTGAAGTTTGAGATTTTATATAGTGGCCCTTCAAATTTGGTGAAGGAATGGAAGAATTGACAAGATGGATTATTCACAGTTATATAAATAGTGGTCATGTTGACTAAACTGTATTGCTTAGGACTGGGTTCATTAGCAGCAGGGGAATAAAGAATAATTTGCTGGAATTCAAACCAATAATGGAAATTTTATGCAAGTAGTGAGGAAGTAGTAAAAGGAAAATTTAGGAATACAGTCTTATCTGCATATACCCCAACTGAGTAGAAAGGTGAGATGAAAAGAAATAATTTTATTAGCCCCTGGATTCCTTCAGTCTAATTCCTCCTCTGATTCCTAGCCTGTAGTAGGCATATGATTATGCAATTGAAGAGATTAGTGGATGAAGGTGCTATGTAATAAAAATATAGTTTAGTGAAAATTGGTACGAAAGTAATAAGTCCTATCCCTTCATGAAAATTTTGTCTTATGCAATTAAAAGTTCTTAAAACTTTACTTTTCATTGTCACTTTTTTATTAGATTTATCGAGCATCGACAACCATAGTCTTATAACACCTTACAACACTTATTCTTACTTTACTGTACACTGTATCAATAAAAGAAAATGGATTAATGGTAATTTAATACGTAATACAAAGTACTCGTAAAGATCTTTATAAAAGACATTTTGAAAGGAATACACAATGCATATTAATGATGATGGTAGTTACTCAATACTACATTTAACTGTCATTACTCTAAAAAGATATCGTGATTAGGTTGTAGTGAATTCTGGTAGAAGAACGTTTCAAATGATTTAACATCTAATCCTCTACAAACCTTCAAATTAAGCTGTACATAGTTCGTTCATCCCCTAGCATTTCCGTATTGCTGAAATCTTAAAAAGTCGATTTTTTTACAGAATATTTCATGAAAAAAAAATAGAAAATCACTAATTACTGCTAAACTAAGCATTATACAAATAATGTTTGAAAAAAAAGTTGTAGGATTTTAAATTCTTTACAACTGTAGATACACAGCGTTCTATGTCATCTACGTAACTAAATACGCTCTTAACACCTTCAGTAATCACAAAAAATCTTTTGAAAGAATGTTACATAGTACCTTCATCCACTCAGCTCTTCAATTGTTTTAGGGGAATTGAACGCCAAAATTGGGAAGTACAAGTGTTTAAAACAAGTTGCTGGTTGACATACATTACACTATCTGTCTAATGATAATGGAATACTGCTAGCTGTACTCATGTGATTATGAGTACACAATCCCTCATATTCATGGATCTAGATCTAATGCTGAGAGGGAGCAAGAAATTACCTGAAAGGAAAATCTGCTGGGAAGTCTGAATGGAATGTTTTTTTATAGATATATAACTACAATTCAGAGCATATAAAAATATAGTCATGTGGGAGGATAGGACTATCCTTACTCTCCCGCTTATTATTTTCCTCCAGTCAAAACATGGCAAGTGATTATGCATATCCCATTATGTTAATATTATTTCTATTCGTTAATTATTTACAATTTCATAGAAATACTGTATTTATTTAGTTTATTTTTTCTTTTATACCACTATATTTCATACGATTAAACATTGATTCAGTCAGACGTAAAAATACAGTGATTCATTTATTCGTCCATTACAAGAAAATAAATAATCACATTCAATCTCTTACAACAATTTAATAAAAAAATTTAAATATTTTCTAACGTGCAAATTCCATAACCTAGAAAATTTTAATTTTCTCTCTGTTTTACTGCTTTAACGAATCAAAGATCATTGTAAAGTTCAAAAAAGAATTGAAAGTAAGAACATCAATTTTTTTACTGACATGTTGCTGTAATAATAATGTACATACAGGCCTACACAAATAAATGTATTATAAAATAATAATACCGATAATTGTTTAGGTCATCAGCCGAACGGCTGGTTTGAACCTATAGCTAGAGGCTTTACTAATTAAAACGAGGAATAAGGTGGTTTACAATTTGCCTGCCTCAATATTTATAATAATAGTGCCTAATAATAATTATTATTGGTATTATTGACTAGTTAATACTAGGTGAGTCTAAACTCAACAAATATGCTGTCATCCTTTTATATATAGAGATAATAGCCTACCCAACAGTTTTTTACTTTCTCTTGCCTATATGAATATATAGGAAGGAAAGTATTATTTTCATGTCGATTTTTTGCAATCGAGTTTTCACCGGATCTATACATTTTCAGACCCCCTGAACCCAAAAAACATGTTTTTAGCGATTGGTCTGTGTGTGTGTGTGTGTGTAAACAGAATATCTCAAGAACGGAACGTCGTACGAACTTGAAACTTAAGTTACATACCCTTACCGGACCCGACACGAACATTTTCATCAAAATCGGTCAACCGAAATAGTA
Source organism: Catonia carolina (assembly GCA_035578175.1). Taxonomy (NCBI): domain Eukaryota; kingdom Metazoa; phylum Arthropoda; class Insecta; order Hemiptera; family Achilidae; genus Catonia; species Catonia carolina. Next base: position 189,033,516 of record JAQMRL010000001.1, read on the forward strand.
GTTTATTCGTGTAATTTTTCACTTTTTTGCGATTTTCTCAAAAACTGGTCCTACGATTTCTTTTAAAGTCGCCTGGTTTACTAAACTTTTTATTCTCTACAAGATAGGGTAGGCGTCATGTGTGCTGAAATTCTTGGTGAGGGTGTTTTCTCGTAAAAACGTTGTTTTTTTAAGATTACGGCTTTGCATTTTAGCGCAAAACTTTATATAATAAAAATTGTAGAGAATTTAAAATTCTACAACTTTTATTTCAAACAATTTTTTGTATAAAGCTTAGTTTAGTGGTAATTTGCGATTTTCTGTTTTTTTCTCACGAAAATGTGTGAAAAATTGATTTTTTAAAGATTTCGGCCTTAGTATGCATTTTACGACAAAATTGTAAATATTTAAATTTATAGAAAATTAAAAGATCTACAACTTTTATTTAAAGCATTTTTCTCTACAGAGCCTAGTTTAGCGTGAAAGAGTGATTTTCCGTATTTCTAAGCCAAACTGAGGTCGATTTTCATTTTGCGTCTTTCACTCATGATTAAAATAAGGTTATGTTTTTTGTTTATTTGTAATGTTTTATTACTAATTAAAAAATAAATATCTGTAATGTTTTATTGTTCATAATTTGCACTGGCAAGAGAAAGTTGTGTGTTTCACACCAGATTTTTTTTTTTGCGCCCTGGAGACTCCAGGAGGAGTATAGGACATGTCGTCAGATGTAACACCTGAAATACATATAAGAATCACATAATGTATCACTACTATCAAGAAAGAAATTCTTGTACGCTATAAAAAGTTTCACCGATCCAGTAATTTTTCAGATTTTTTTTAAAGGAATTCAAATCTTCACATTTTAAAAATTGGGGTAATTTATTCATGAATTTTCTCCCTGCATAAGTAGGTTTTTGTTCAAACAATTTTGTGGATGTCAGGATGTTAGTTAAATGTCAGAGTGGGATAGAAAGGAGCCGAGAGGTTTTGCCTGATAGTTGCATTTAGCAGAGCTTCGCATACCCCAGGTGACGGTTCACTGACCTGGGTACCGGTAAATTTGGTTTCCTCTCGTTAAAAATAAAAGAAGTTAAACTTCTAAAAAGCAACAGAATTACAAATTAATTCAAGATATTAAAATAAATACTAACCCATATTTAGCAAAATTTGTCCACAGTGTTACCATTTCATTTTTTATTTTCTCTTCCTGTTCTGTTAAAGTTTTTCTAGCTGGAACCATAAGTGTCAGTGGAAATAAATACATAAGGTCATCTGAGTGGCTTACTCCTGTAATGAAAGAAGTGCAGTTAATAGATTTCTTTTTTACTCTCTCTTGCCTGTATGAATTTATAGGAAGAAAAGCATTGTTTTCATGTATATTTTTCGAAATCAAGTTTTCATCGAATCCACACTTTTTCAGACCCCCTGAACCCAAAAAGCATGTTTTTAGCGATTGGTCTGTTTGTGTGTGCGCGTGCGCATGTGTGTGTGTGTGTGTGTGTGTGTGTGTGTGTGTCTGTATTGTGTGTGTTACAATACACTCTTCTCAACTGAATCCTTTATCTGATAACTTATCAAACATGTTGCAATTGCAGTTTTTGAAGGTGTGCTAACAGAGTGCGGGTCATCTAAGACCCGAATATTGTACTATTAAGATTTTTGTATCATTGTATGATTATTATTGTAATATCGTTTCTTTGTGTACTTTACTTAGGAAATAGAACTAAAATGAATTGAATAAAAATAGCTGTTACCAAAATATTCAGTTGAATTGCTCATCAGGTGCGTAACAGAATGAGGTCCCTTTTGAGCAAAATAATAAAAGTACACTGGTCCTTTGTGGTGTTTTGCAGTAGAAACCGTGCATTGAGTTAAACATGCATCTGTATACAACTGCAAAAATAAAAAACAACCATTAGTTGATAAACCAAGTCAAAATTAAGGAATTTCCTCAGGTATCCCTTATGTTTTATACAAATCTAGAAAACAAATTTAAAAATAATAGTATAACAAATTTTGGAAAGGTTTTATTTTTTCCAATAAAAGATTGCTCAAGATATATGGGATACTGAATAGATTTCTTGTGAAATGTAGATTAGAGATAAGTTGTAATAACCACTTACAAATTCGTCTAGTGGTTCTTGATCTTTGCAACCATAAACAAAACTGAGAACTTCATTTAATTTTTCTTCTTCTTTTTCTTCTTCTTACAAACAAGGATTAGGCTTGCGCCTGTTCCGACTCATAACAGCAAAATTTAACTCAAGTTCCTTTTCCTATGTATTTACACAACATTTAAGTTATATAATTTATATATATATATCCTGTTTTGTTACATTATGTCTTTATATGATTCTTACAACAATCACTCCCATCTCTTGCGTGGTCTCCCCACATCTCTCCTCCCTTCCGGTCTGTACTTTAAAACTTTGAGGGGAACCCTTTCATTTGACATTCTCTCTACGTGGTCTTTCCATTTTGATCTATATTCTTTCACCTTTTCATTCAGATTGTAGATATTCAGTTCTCTTCGTATAGCCTCGTTCCTTAGTTGGTCTCTCCGGCTACAACCTTTCGTTCTTCTTAGAAACCTCATTTCCACAGCCTGTATTTTACTCTCTTGTGGTCTTGTACTGACCCACGATTCGCTCCCATATAATAGTACTGGGGCAGCCATCACTTTATAAAATTTTAGTCTGGTTTCTTTCCGTGTTTTATTTCCTAGGGTTCTACTAATATTACCACAAATTGCCTGGAATTTCCCAACTTTCCTTTCTACATCAAACTCTTGAATGAAACTAAGGTCACAACCTAGATAATTACACCGTGATACTTGCTCTAGTATATCATTATCGATCACAATTTTGGACCTCGTAGGATAGTTACCAGTGAACGCCATTATTTTTGATTTCTTTACGGAAACTCTAAAATTATATTCCTTGCACAATTCGTTCAGCGTGTACACTGATCTTTGGAGTTCTTCATTTTCCTGCACAATCCATAAATCATCCGCAAATAGTAAAACATTTAGGTAGTCGTCATCACTTAATCTAATTCCCGGATTAACTCTACCTTTCCAAATTCTAAGAATGTGGTCAATATATATATTAAATAAAGTGGGTGATAAACTACACCCTTGTCTCACTCCTTGATTAATCTTCAATTCTGTTAGTCTCTTTTTACCCGTATTTATCACTATTTGCGTATCGTTATATAAACTTTTGATTGTGTTTATTAGATGAATGGGATAACCTTTCCTCCACAGAATCTTCCAGAGCCTATTCCTATCTACTCGATCGAACGCTTTTTTGAAGTCAATAAATGCCATATGAGTTTCTAGGTTAAATTCTCTTCTTTTCTCTATTATTCTTCTCACTGAGAAGATGTTATCAGAGCATGAGCGGCCAGATCTAAATCCATTTTGTTCTTCTTGTAGTATTGCTTCAGCTATGTTCTTTAATCGGTTATTAATTATTTTCGAATATATCTTATAGCCCACATTTAGTAAGCTAATACCACGGTAATTTTTGCAATCATTCCTCTTTCCTTTTTTAAAAAGAGAAATTACCTCCGCTTTATTCCATGATTCCGGGATTTCGCACTTCCTCCAACAATCATTCAACAGATGTAAAATTTTCTGAGTTCCAACAATACACCACCACACTTAAACAATTCTCCATTCAGTCCATCGTTTCCTGTAGCCTTCCTGTTCTTAACACTTTTTAATACTACTTGTAGCTCCTCCATAGTTATTGGGTCTACTGACATACTGTCCAATTCCCTCATACTTATATTATTCGTAGCATTTTCAGAGCACCACAGGTCTTTGTAATGTTGCTTCCACTGTTGATCAGGAATGAGATTGAATGAAGCGTTATCTCTTTGTTAATTTTTCTTCTTATTATTTTTTATGTTCAACTGATTTACTCATTGAATAACGCATAGATAGTTTTGTAAATACAAATGAGTTAAAAAGAAGACCGGCTCATGTTGCAGTGGTCAGCACAACTGGCTTCTATGTCAGGTGTCCCAGGTACAATTCCCAGTCATGTCTAGCATATTTTTTAATCATTTATTCCTATTTATTATCCTCCACTGTCTGCATTAGCACTTTGCTCATAACAGTTAGGATGTAAATCCAAAAAGAATAAAATATCATGAATTAATAGATGTTGAAAATAATATCATACGTGTCTGGAAATAGAATTTTGAACCCCTGCAAAAGAAGTGAGCAAATTGTTATTTCAGATAGTGATTAAGGATTATTTTACTATCTACATGCAATTATGAAGGGCAGTGGTTCTTGAACTTTGTAGACCCTTGGGTTCCTTGATCTACAGATCCGGTGGCATCCTTATTATGGAACCAACCATTGTACAGTACAAAATTGTAATTAAATTACAACAACCATTGTGCACTATCAATTGCACATTATGCCCATAACAGACAGGTGGAGTGTCAAATTATTTATATTCAATCTGTTCATTGCAGGGCTAAAATGTGCTGTTTCTTATCACATGGTCAGCCAATTAAATAACTGAATCATTTAAAACAGAAGATGTAGAGGTATAAAAGACACAAATCAGAGTTATCTCCTCTAAAAGTAATGTATTTCATTTTACAGCCAGACCCTGTGGTGAATGAAGTGAAGGTGTCACTTGCAGATTGGAAAATATATGCTTTACAGAGGGCCCGGCTTGCTGATAAGCGTACTTTTCCACTCAGTGAGGAAGGCAATTGTAAACCTCCTCACTCCTCATTTTACTTAGTAAAACCTCTACAGGTTCAAACCAGCCTTTCGGCTGATGGCTTAAACAACACAAAACACACAATTGTACATTGGCATCATGTAGGGTACATTACACGAGTGATTCCATTCCCAGAGAAGAAGACAAGAAGGTAAAGTGTAAAAGGAAATTATTGCATATGCCAAGGCACAGCACCCCTGGGCACCAAGGCCCACACTTTCAGAACCACTGATGTACAGTATAATAATTTATAGCTGATTTCTGGAAACGAAGGTTCTCTGGTTCAAATCTTAGTAAAGGTAGTTACTTTTAAACGGATTTGAATACTACGTAGTGGTTACTGGTGTACTTTAATAGTTAGGGTTTAATTAATTGAAGTCTCTCAGGAATGGTCAGCTAGAGTCTGTACATGCCAATGTGCACATCACACATATCATCCTCATCTAATTGGGTCATGGGGTTGCTTATAGCTCTAAATTGAACAGATTGAATGTATTAGGGAAAAATTATTAAAAAATAATTATATAAGGTACTTACATTTGTAACATTTGTGAGTGTATTTTTGTTGATGGTCTTTTCACCAAAATAAAATTTTCGTAAATTTTCAGAAAGTTCATCATAGTTATTAATATTTTCATCTTGATACATGAACACAGATATTTTTGAAATTCTATTGAAATCATCATTTAATTCTTTTAATGTTTTATCTACACCTTCAGGGGATGACTTGAATACTGAAACAGGTGTTTTCAAATACATGCAGGAGTATTCTATTAAGACATAATAATTTTCTAAAAAACCATGTTACAGGTATTAATTCATATTACAGTAATCTCACTTTAGTCTAACATTTTCGGGACTCAGGTGATGCCAGATTACAGATTTTTCCAGATTACCGAATGTAAGTTATTTTACTGAATAAAATCGGGATAAGTCAGGCAATTTAAGAAAGCAAGCGGTCGACCAAGTGGGGGCCTATACAGTATACTGTATTGACAATTCTACATGCATTTTTATTATACACAGAGACTGTAAATACCCGGTCAGACCAAAAACTGTTCCAGCATTTACAACCAGTAACAACTGCCCATAACAGACAGGTGGAGTGTCAAATTATTTACACTCAATCTGTTCGTTGCAGGGCTAAAATAAATAGTTCTGTTACTTATCACATGGTCAGCCAATTGAATGACTGACTCATTTAAGAACAGAAGAGGTAGATGTGTAAAAGACACTAATCAGAGTTATCTTCTCTGAAAGTAATGAATTTCATTATACAGCCAGACCCTGTGGTGAATGAAGTGAAGGTGTCATTTGCAGAGTGGAGAATATGTGCTTTTCAAAGGGCCCAGCATGCTGATAAGCGTACTTTTCCACTCAGTGAGGAAGGCAATTGTAAACCACCTCACTCCTCGTTTTACTTAGTAAAACCTCTACAGGTTCAAACCAGCCTTTTGGCTGATGACCTAAACAACAACAACAACCAGTAACAAAAATTACTCAATTTATAATACAATATTAATTATTTATTTTTGGCTTTAAAACCCAGTGAAGTAGATTTGAACAAAAAATTAAAACATTTAAAAAGTAAACATTGCAAGATTAATACAGTAACATGGAAGTTAGAAAACAGTATAAAAGAATTAAAATTAAAATCTACATTTGAAAAATAATTAAATTACCCTTACATTACTGCCTCTCTTTTTTTGGTATGTGTATTAAAGTTATTGATATAGGTTAGGCCTATCATACCTTAGGCTAGGTACCGACTTAAAAAAGTCAGTGATTTCTCTTTGCCTTCATGATTCCAATTTTTTTCTTCAAAAAATCATTACGAATTATAGTACATAAATTAAAAAATTCTGCAGAATTGTAAGCTTTGTTTGATTCAGCAAAGTTTTATATTACTATTAAGTTTATATTACTGCAAATATGCAGTAATATTTTTTGTTAGATCTGAGCTTGAGGTGTGCTGGACTATAGAATACTGTTATCATAACATATAGGATGGCAGAACTACTTTTATTTTTACTTTCTCTTGCCTATATGAATATATAGGAAGGAAAGTATTGTTTTCATGTCGATTTTTCGAAATCGAGTTTTCACCGGATCAATACGTTTTCAGACCCCCTGAACCCAAAAAATATGTTTTTAGCGATTGGTCTGTGTGTGTGTGTGTGTGTGTGTGTGTGTGTGTGTGTGTGTGTGTGTGTGTGTGTGTGTGTGTGTGTTTGTGTGCGTGCGTGTGTGTGTGTGTGTGTGTATGTGTGTGTGTGTGTGTGTGTGTGTGTGTGTGTGTGTGTGTGTGTGTGTGTGTGTGTGTGCAAAATATCTCAAGAACGGAACATCGAACGAACTTGAAACTTGAAACTTAAGTTACATACCACTACCGGACCCGACATTTTCATTAAAATCGGTCAACCGGAAGTAGTAGTTTATTCGTATAATTTTTCACTTTTTTGCGATTTTCTCAAAAACTGGTCGTACGATTTTTTTTAAATCGCCTGGTTTACTCATTTTTTTATGCTCTAAAAGATAGGGTAGGCGCCATGTTTGCTGAAATTCTCGGTGAGGCTGTTTTCACGTAAAGAAATAGTTTTTTTAAGATTACGGCTTCATTATAAATTTTAGCGCAAAACCTTATATAATAAAAGTTGTAGAGAATTTAAAAACCTACAACTCTTATTTCAAAGATTTTTTTGTATAACGCTTAGTTTAGCAGTAATTAGCGATTTTCTGTTTTTTTCTCACGAAAACGTGTGAAAAATTGATATTTTTTAAGATTTCGGCCTTAGTATGCATTTTACGACAAAAGTGTATATAATTAATTTTATAGGAAATAAAAAGATCTACAACTTTTATTTAAAGCATTTTGCTCTACAGAGCCTAGTTTATTGTGAAAGAGTGATTTTCCGTATTTTTAAGCCGAATTGAGTTCGATTTTCAATTTTGCGTCTTCCAGTCATGATTAAAATAAGGTTATATTTTTTGAGGTTAGTTTTTTGTTTATTTCTAATGTTTTATTACTAATGTTAGGTTATATTGTTAATTATTTGCATTGGCAAGAGAAAGTTGTGTGTTTCACACCAAATTTTTTTTAAAATTTAGTTATTAATTTTAATTCTTTTATACTGTTTTCTAACTTCCATGTTACTGTATTGTAGTTTTTATTATTATAACAACTCTAATACAAAAGTAACAGCTTAGAAGGGGTACATTTTTACCCAGTCAACAAGCTTATGACAAAACAAAAGGCAATATTTAAAATAAAACTCATTTATTTTGCAACTTTACCATGTATAATTATTTTATTTATTGACATCACATGTTATTATATTTTATAAGGTAGGTATTCATTTTTTAACGGCTTAGTATCTGTACTGTATTAACAGTGCTGATGGAAAGTCTCATATTATGTAAAAACAGCAGTATTCATAAGAGAAAAATAATACAGTTGTTTTTCAAAAGTGAAACGAGTTCTTTTTAAATTAACTATACAATGAACATGAGAATTTAAACTACAGCTTACTTTTAAGAATACTACCTATTTAAAAAGAAACAATACGAATACAATTTGTTAAAATTTTGTTTCTCAATTTTGGAATCAACATTGCACAGGTAGAAATAGAATTTAACAGATTTTAAATAGGTTTAAGAACAAGTGAAATTTTTAAATCGCATTATCTGTTTAGAAATTAGAGACTTACGTAGTTAATTGAGCATTAGTACTCGCACAGATTTTCCATAATGTAAAAATTCTGCTGAAAATCAAAGTTGGGACCTTTATTTTTACAGCCAACAAAAGTTTTGTTAACCGAGACACCCAAGTGACCAGGAAATGATTTGTAATCTTACTGTAGACTACTACTTTTTTTGATTATGACAACTGTTATGATTAGGGTACTAATTTAATACGATTATTTTATAATTTTATTAGTAATACGATTATGATTAGTCTACTAATGATTATGATTATTAGAAATTACATCTTGGGGTCATGTACCCTTTACCTTGATACTTTATAATACAGTAATGTTATAACAATTACAAAAGTACTTACATGCAACAACGAAAGCACCTTCTTCAGATGTAAGTCCCAACATCATCGGTGTTGTAGGCTTTTCATTATAAGGATCAAAGGTTATAAAAGCATTTTTAACTTCTTTTGGTTCAATCACTGGTGGAAGAGGAACTACTGGGCTTGAACCCCAAAGCTAGAGACATTGGAACAAAATTTCTATTACTAGTCAACAAAATAAATGTTTAAAAAAAATCTGGTGAGAAACAATCACACTTTTTCCTCGTGCCAGGGTAAATAAATAACTATATAGGTAACCTATGTTTAATCATGAGTAAACAATGCAATTTGAAAAATATAACCTAATTTTAATCTTGAAAGAATGAAAAAATTTAAATCAACCTCTGTTTGACTAAAAATACAGAAAATCACTCATTGACGCTAAACTAAGCTCTTCAGAAAAATGTTTGAAATGAAAGTTGTCAGTTTTTTTTTCTATACACTTTTATCGTAAAATGCATACTAAGGTTGCAATCTTAAAAATTTAATATTTTAAAATAATTTTGATGAGTAAAATACAGAAAATCATTAATTGATGCTAATTAAATTGATCATTAATTAAAGGCTTTAAATTAAAATTTAATATTTTATATAATTTTGATGAGTAAAATACAGAAAATCATTAATTAATGTTAAATTAAGCATCGTAGAAAAAATTTGAAATAAAAGTTGTAGGTTTTTAACTTCTTACAACTTTAAATTATAAACTTAAACTTTTTTCAGAGTAGGCCTAATACGTAAAATATTTATTTATTTATTTGTTTTATTTAGTTAAACATAATACAATTATTGCTATACTAACCTATTTACAATATTTTTAACTAAATATACTTATACGCAAAAACTCTTCTTCACAAATAGTTCTGTCCGCGCATAGGAGTAAACAAAAAAAAAATTATTTAGACAAATTTATATAAACTAATAACTACTATAAAAAATACTATTATAAAATCTAAAAAGGGTACAAGAAATACATTAAACATTTTTTGTTAAAAGCATTAAAATAAATGATAAATACCATTCAATTTATATAAAAATAATAATAATAACATTTTTAAACATTACCTTAGATTATGCACAACTGTATTAACTTAATAGAGAAAAATCTTCTTTTTTCAATAACTAAAACTACTTTATAATAATTTTAGGGACTACAGTGGATAATTTTACTTTGAGAAATAATTCAATTAATGAGCACAGAAACAAACAAAAAAAAACTACTGCAAGGAGGAAAGCAAAAAATAATCAGAGAACAGTTATTTTAAAACTAGGAAAAGTTTCTCAAGTTCTTGCTCGTATATCGATAGGATATGATATTTAAGTTTATGTTTCATATGATGTGGTGATATAATATTGTGTAAATACGATGGAAGTGCGTTGACGAACCGCCCCTCAAGATAGAGAAATGACTTCTAAATTATTATTTTAGGTACTGCAGAAATCAGAAAAAACTCATATGCATTATGAAATGAATGAACTTGCACAAAAAGACAGAGCGTGTTCTCTACATTCAATGAATCTTGTTAAACAAAATTCATTGCTAATTATATCAACTTCAGATTTTAATAGTAGTATGAATTTAAGAGTGCTGAATGTCAAATATATGGTTACAATAATTATTACGTAAGATTGATAAATGTACACTGACAGTTAATTCACTTAGCGAGTCTGTCAACTTATGAGCTGAAACTGAACGGAGACAGTCAACTATTTCCTTAGAAGAATTGGATGGGCATCCCAAAGCTGTAGCAATCTTAATTGTTCTTCTTCTTGTCATGCCTGGAGATCCCAATGCCCATGGACAATGTGCTGACCCACTCATTGGAATACCACGATGGAATAACCCTGGAATTTAAAATTTATGGTAAATGTAAATTTATGGGAAATACATTTAGTTGGCCATTAATAAAGCAATATAAATGAAAAGGGAAGCTCTATTAAAGCCTGGGTATAGAAATTGATAAACATTTTTTAATGTCACAAATATTTTTGGGTTTTTAATTTTCTTTAATGGAGTCTATCCATAAAATGTAAATGCAGAACTTTTCTACTGCAAAAAGTCTTTGTTAAAAATTAATAGTACTTTCTAAAGTAGCTCTTTTATAAAATCGGAATACTGGAGTAACTTAAAGTATAAAAATGAATGCTATACAAAAACATTCATTGTAGTTCCAACCTTGCTTTTTTTATTTTAAATTTGAGCACATCTATTTCTAAGGTTGTTAGCCTGTTATATAATGACTATGAAGTGATATTATTTAATTAATTTTAGTCGCTAATAGTTAATAAACAATGATTACTAACACAACTTTCAATACTTAGGATATTTAGTTAAAGTTGTACAGTCAATTAAAGTTGTTAGGACTCTGTAAAACTTAATGACGCGCTGAAGTGCTTTATGAAATATTATGCGTGTATTATGAGGTACAAAATGAAAGTAATAATAATTACATACATAATATACATGCATGCGAGGGTTTACAGCCCCAGCTGTATCTCGCTTCTTAAGCACCACCTCTCTTTGTCACACCAGTCCCCGTTGGAGAGCTCCTGCAAAGACATTGCCTCCCGCACGCCCTCCAACCATGTCACTTCCGGCCTAACCCTCCTTCTTCTACTGGCTGGTGTCCACTCCCATAACCTCTCTGGCCACCAACCATCCTCCATCCTCTACAAATGGTCAAACCATTTCCTTGAACGCCAATTCTTCTCCAAATTTCAGAATTCGATTGAGGTGCGATACACCACAGCTCCACCTCCAGAAATCCATCTCTACCGCTTTAAGGCGATCCTTCTGTCTCTTTCTCAATATCCTCGCTTCCACACCATAGGTACACACACATAAGTGCACATACACATACACGCACATAGGATAGCATGATAAATATAAATCTTCGATATTTTATCATTCCAAAGGAAAGAATTTATTTGCCCTACAACCCTTCGCCCTTCCAAAATCTTGCTGTTTACTTCCACTACAATAATAATTGAAAGCTCAAATTTGAAGTTTCAATTTACCTTTGCTAAGGGGTGACATCATGTGGTAATGCACTGATGCACCTCCTGCACTTTGCCCAAATATTGTTACACTGTCTGGGTCACCACCATAAGCTGCAATATTTTCTTGTATCCATTTTAATGCTAATACTTGATCTTTTAAACCATAATTTCCAGGTAATTCAATGTCTTCTGTACTAGCAAAACCTACAAATAAAAAACTGAGTATTTTATACAAATAAATGAAAATTATTTCCATGGTGTTTGAAATTCTCTATCTAAATAGGTACTTATAAATTTAAGTAAACCTTAAACTTTTTTAATTGAAAAGTTGCTGTAAAATGTAAGAAAACTAAATTTTAGAAGCAATTACATACCAAATTCTTACCTCAATTGAACACAATCTTCTTTATGTTAGCCAACCATGTTGTTTATGCATCAATTTTTAAACCCTTTACTTTTGTCATGACTATTTTCATATTCCATGTTCCAAAACAAATTTTAGTATAATGACTCCCTTCAAAAATGGAATCGATATTCTCTGCTCAAACATATTTCACAGCAACAATGTTTCTGTGGAATGGAATAATTTAAATGAAATTCTCAGTGTAGCAGCTTGAATATTTGGAAGTGTTGTTGAAAAAGAATAAGTCATTAATGATTGCAGTACCATTTTGAAGTAATGAACTTGAAAAAATTATAAAATGAAAAATAAAAGAATGATAAATGATAAAAAGACAGTATGCCTGCAATATTTAAAAAATTGTTAAGGGGAAGACCAAATAAAATATCAAAAAATCTCAGCTCTGGTCAAGGGAAAAGTGAGATGCTTAAAATGAAATGATAGGGAAAAACAACTTAAAAGTAATATATAGTATGATGCGTATGGATCATGGTTAAAAAAAGTAATTTTATAGGAATTAAATTGAAATGAAAAGGATATCTTGAATAGCCATCTCATTGCAGAGCATGAATGGTTGAACTACTTTCAGAACTTATGGATTGATGTACCTGATGGAAAGGATGATGATGAATCAGTCATACCCCAGACATAAGAATGTGTAGACAAAATCATGAAGACTGAACTTTCATTTGCTCTAGAATCCTCTATAACAACTTGATCAGATATCTTGCCTTCTTAGTTATTTAAATATGAGGTTATGAGTATAAATGAGGTGTAGTCTTGAACAGACCTGAGAGTAATCATTCCTGAGAGTATGATTAATTGAAACCCAACCCTCAAAGTACACCTGTAACCACTGTCTAGTATTCAAATCCGTATAAAAGTTACTACCTTTACTAGGAGGAACTTTCATCTCTGAAAATCAGCTGTTAAACAGCTGACTCATGGCGACGACTTTACCTCTAGACCAACCCGATGCGTCAACCCTTTATAATCGTAGAAGGTGACAATGTCAACCAAACTATAAACCTTCCTTACAACAGAGATTGTATTGAATCACAAGTGCTTGAGCAACATGCACGTACCCAACGCTTTATTATGACTGCTCCAAAAGACAATATAATAATACACTAGGTACTGATGACTCTTGTATGACTTAAAACAACGTCCTTCCCCGATATGTGACTTAATCATCATCTTTAAAATTTTCATGATTAAACTCATCCAATAATAAGAATATCAAAATGTTTTTCCTCATCCAGGGACATTTTGCAAATTTCTTCTAGTTTACTGATTTTTTTATCATATCACCATTCTGCATCAGAATAGTACCTTTCTCAAAAGACTTAAGATATTTATTTATCCATTCATTTAGTTATATACAATATGCTTTCAATGGGCATTTTAGTCGCTTATTGAATTTTTAAAATGTTTGTCGAAGTGAAGCACATGTTCCAGTTTAGTGCCTTGAGGCAGCCATTGTACCACTCCGTAAAAAAGAGAAAAGGAATGATCCAACTAATACAGAGGTATCAGTCTCTTAAACAGTGGATTTACGCCAAAAGAATTTCAAGAAGATTACAGAAAATTGTAGACATTATTTTTTCAGGAACACAAACTGGCTTTCATCCTAGAAGACCTTGTATGTTTACTCACTCTCGCAAGTGAGAAATAGAAAAAATCAATGTAACTATGTTTATGGCATTTGTAGATGTGCAGAAGGCCTTTGTTAAAGTAATGGGCCTACACAAAACTTGTTTGTGGAGGGTGATAATGGAAAAAGGATGCCTTAGCATTTAATTAGAGTTATACAGAGTATGGATTCTTCCACAGTTATAAAGAAGACAGACAGTAAAAGTGAATAAGTTGTTAAACAGGAATGCCCTTTGTCACCAGTTCTGTTAAATTTGTATATTGATGCCATCATTGTTGAATGGCATAATTGCAGGAAACAAAATAGTTTTGTGTTTGGCTTTTTTTAAAAAATTGACTTTTGCTAATGATTTGGTACTGTTTGAGATGTCTGAGGAAGATTTACAAACCTCATTATATAGATTTAGTGAAACTTCTAAGCAATGCGTGATTTCTTTAGAGAATACAACAGTAGAGTGAAAAAATTAATATTGATAAGAAGATACATTCTTAAAATATTTATCCAGTGTAAATATGTAGTAAAATTGATATGTCAGTTAAAGACAAGGTGCTCATTAATTATTGTTTTCAAAAATGAAATTTAGTATCAGAAATAAGTACTATATTTAGTATTTACTAGTTTTTTTTGTTTTTGTTTTGTTTTACGTCTGACTGTTCTGCAATTTCTGCTAATGCAGACGGTGGATAATGATGATAATGAAAATAAGTGATGAAAAAATGCCAGACCTGACCAGGAATCAAACCCGGGACCCTGACGTAGAAGCCAGTTGTGCTATACACTACACCAATGGGTCTCTCTCTTTTACTTCATACTTAATGAACTTTTTTTTTCACTTGTCTAAAAAATTAATTTGTTTCATGGTTTTACTTGCCTAATGGTCCTAGCCTGTAATTAAATGTTACAAGAACAACATCTTTCTCCACAAGAAATTCTGGTCCATAGACTGCTGATGAACTGGAACCACATGTAAACCCTCCACCATGAATAAAAACCATGACTGCATATTTTTTAAGTTTATTTGTCTGGAAAATAAAATAATATGTTTTATATTTTTTGCATACACCTTACACATTAATACCTAATAAAAATAATAATACATCAAAATAATATTGTGCATTGATATAATCCATCTGCAGGGGAAATAAAATAAGACTTAGTGTATAATAATTGATAAATTGAACTTATACTTTCCATTGGCTAACGATATGTAGTTTTACATTTTTTATATTATTTTATTTAAAGTTGCTTTGACTTAACTTGTTCATTTCAGGATTCAACAATATAAATACAGTACCTATATTTATCTTTATAATTATTTTAAGTTACAGCATCTCATCAGTTATTAGCGACTAGTGAGTTATAGTATAGTATTAAACTATATCAGTGACTTTAACAAAATTTCTTTTTCCAGACCCAAGCTGGTGATTGAACTTAGGACTTCCTACATTGCTGTCTTGCACATTAACCACTGCACCTTACAAACATCCAGTTACGTTAAAAAGTTTTGTAAGTATGAAAAGTAATTTCATGACATAATATAGAGCGGATGCCAAATAAGCTGGCCGGTTTTCTGAAGTGCTCAGAATGTTTATTTTGGTTATTAGCTCTACCATCTGTAATCAGAGACACATCGCTCTCGTAATGTTATATATCAGCTAACTTGAAAACATTAGTCTGTAATGTGTTGTATGTAGTACATGCGTTAATTATTGTATACAATGTTCACAATTGAATGTTTTTAACGTCACTAATAGATGATAATTCACATCTTTTAGAACATGTGATTTAATAGGCAGTTCAGTACTAAGACACAAAATCTACCGATTGAATCCGAACTGTTCGCGCAGCTACACTGGCAAGCTATGTGGCGCCCACTCTACCTATATAGTAACTTTAAGGAAAGGGTATTGTTCATAATTTTACAGACATTGCATACATTCCTATTCTTCATCAGAAATGCTATTAAAGTTTAGCTTGCCAATGTTTGATTACAACAAATATTTCGCAGGCTTAGGCTACTGTTCATGAAAAAAGTTTGGGCTTATGCCTACTACAGTGGAAACCCTCTAATCCAGACTCTCTTTATCCGGATCCTCCCATATCCGGACACTATAAAAAAGGCCTAAATTAATAGGTATGGCGTGGATAAAATTGTTAAAGGAGTTAGAAAATACAGTGAACATTACTTAAATAACATAACTATCCAAATTATTATGTTAATATAATTAAATTGTATAAATAAATCTTTTGTGTATTAACATATTAACATACTGTACTGTATTTCAGAAATTCAAACATCCCTATTTGTATATCCCGCAACCGGATTTTCTCATATCCGGCTTACCCTAGGTCCCAAAATTGATCCATTTAAGGGGGTTTCCACTGTAATAGGTTAGGTGAATCAGTAATGTATGATGTATGGCAGGTAGTTATAGGCGTAGTCAGTATTTTCTCCGGGGGGGGGGGGGGCAAAAATAAGTATAAGTTTTTTATTTGAACATATGAAAACGCTAAAATAATTATTGCAAAGCTGTTCGAACCTATTTAAATTTTATTTCATCAGTAGCCTCCGGGAGTTTTGGCTAAATGTTGACAAAATTTCTTTCTCAAATTTATCATTAGCTTCCAGAGCCCTCCTTTCATACCCACTCATCACTATTCATCTTGCACTCATCATACAAAAACCGCTCAGCCGATTTTCTGTCATTTTTGACCGTAATCAAGTTTTTATCCAGCGTAAGGTGCTGAAGGATCTTTCGACAGTGCAAATTGTGCAGGGCTGTGCAAGCGAGATAAGTATGCCTGCCCGTTTTGTCGATGAGTAGAACAGTTGTATTTCTTTAACTAGACAGCTAGTTCTATCCCCTTCAGTATTTGGCACATATTTTCCCTTCCATAGGTTGTACTAAGTTCAGCTTCACAACTGACTCTCACATACTCTGATTGCCCCGCATAGTGAGGAACAGTAACTAAAAAGCAAGATGGCGTCTTCCCGCCACGACGATAACATGGTTTCTTGCCGCGCAAACTATTCCTATTGACCTATATATAATTTTTTATTTTGCTACATTAACTGTTGGTGGGGGAGGGGGCAAGCGCCCCACCGTGGCTACGCCTAGAGCGGCAGTCCTCTTGTTCTCGCATTCATGGAGGGACTATGATGATCGTGTGGGAGGAGGGGTTCTAGGCTCTTGGATTTTTTATAATGAATTCTGGAATGGGATGGTACTAAAAAAAGAAGCTGATTTGGTATCGCAGTACCTAATTTCTTTGATTATTAATGTGGTAATTAAGTACAATTGTTTCTCCTTCATAGATAAATAGGATAGACTGTGCTGGTAAGGGAGTAATAATACATTTTTTGGACATACAACTACTGGTCTAATGTATCAATAAATTCAAAATTCTGTTAAAAACATATCTACTATATGTCACTTACATTTGGGGTATAAACATTAATATAGAGACAATCTTCTTCTCCTATAACATAAAATTTTAGCTTGTTGTCGTAAATATGTTTTTGTAAGCAAGCTGGTCCCTCTTTTGTACCATCATATACTCCTTCCCAAGAACCAAATGCTAAAGGATCCTGTAACAAAACAATTTATTATAAAAAGAACTATAAATGTGACTCAAAACTTGGTTAACCTAAAATATTATTCTCATCCTTCATAAATGAGAATAATCAGTTGAATGTACTGTTACTCTTAAAAGTTTGTAGGTACGATATTAAGGAAGGGCTAATGACCATGGCGGTGTTAGATAAACTTAACTGAAAAATCTGGTGTGAAACACTTGCACGACATTCTCTTACCAATGCAAAAAAGAAACAATATAACTATGTTAAACATAAGTAAACAATGTAATATGAGTAAAAATGCTTGAAATTAAAGTTGTGGGTTTTAATTTCCTACAACTTTGATTACATAGTACACTTTTATCATAAAATAAAAACTGAGACCGCAATCTTAAAAAAATATGTTTTGTACCGTATTACATTGTTTACTTATGTTTAACATAGTTATATTGTTTAGTAACAACTAAATAAGTAGTTTAAGGTTAACTTGATTTTTTGTTTTTTTTTTTGTTTTAACGTCCGACTAATTTGCAATCACTGCTAATGCAGACGGTGAGAAGGGTGATAGATGAAAATGAGTGATGAAAAAATGCCAGACCTGGTCGGAAATCGAACCCGGGGTATCACCCTTCTCACCGTCTGCATTAGCAGTAATTGCAAAATAGTCGGACGTTAAACCAAAAAAAAGAAGTTAACTTGAAAAAAGAAAAAACTTTAACACTAACTTGGAAAATATTGATAAATGATTTTTTTTAAATATTTTCCCATTTTTATCGTTAAACATAGGCCTACTATAAGAACACCTACAAAATGTGAAAAATTATGCTGGAGGGGGAAATAACCGAAAAGACCCCTAATTTTAAACAAGAGTGAATGACAAAGTAGGCTCTATACAGAAAAAAATGCTTCAAATTAAAGTTGTGGGTTTTAATTTCCTACAACTTTAATTACATAGTACACTTTTATCATAAAATAAAAACTGAGACCGCAATCTAAAAAAAATATGTTTTGTACCGTTTTGATGAAAAAAACCCCAGAAAATCATTATTGAGGCTAAACTAAGAGTTGGTCAAGAAAATATTTAAAATAAAAGTTATAGATTTTTAAATGTTTAATTACATACACTTTTGCCCTAAAATGCCTATTAAGGCTGCAATCTTTAAAAAAATCATCTCTTCTACGAGAGCACGCCTCCCCAAGTATTACAGCAAACATGGCGCTTACTCTATCTTATAGAGCACAAAATGTAGTATTGAGGTGATTTAAAAAAAAAATCGAAGGAGCCGTTTTTGAGAAAATTGCAGAGTGAAAAATTGCACGAATGAACGACTACTCCTGTTGACCGATTTCGATGAAAATGTTCGTATCGGGTCCTCTAGTGGTAGGCTACCTAACTTAAGTTCCAAGTTTCAACTTTTTACAGTAATACGTTCTTGAGATATTTCGTTCACGCACGCACGCGCGCACACACACACACACACACACACACACACACACACACACACACGCACACGCGCGCGCGCACGCACACACACACACACACCGATTACTAAAAACATGTTTTTTGGTTCAGAGGACCTGAAAACGTGTAACGGAAAACTCGATTTCGAAAAATTGACATGAAAACAATACTTCCGTCCCTATTCGTGTAGGGGAAGAGAAAGTAAAAAGCAGCCACTCTTTTTATACAGCTAGCACGGTTATTATACGTCATATATTGTGTAGTTTAGGTCAACAGCCGGAAGGCTAGTTTGAACCTCTAGAAGTTTTACTAAGTAAAAACGAGGAGTGGAGGTGGTTTACTATTGCCTTCCTCACTGAGTGGAAAAGTATGCTTATCAGCATGCCAGGCCCTCCGAAAAGCACCCACTTTCCACCCTGCAAATGCCACCTTCACTTCATTCACCACAGGATCTGACTGTATAGTGAAATTCATTACTCTCAGAGGAGATAACTCTGACTAGTGTCTTTTACACCACCACCTCTTCTGTTCTTAAATAACGGGTGATTCAAAAAGAGCGCCGGTTTTTAAACGGCTGGTAAATTTTTGTTTATCGGTTGGCAACATTGTTAGACCTCATTTCTATTTCGGAGAACATTCCGATTGACGATTCAGTTGTAGTTTCTCTTGTTCGCAGTGTAGTACTCTCGCAGTCTGTGTCTAACCATGGAGAAGTTTACTATTGCACAACGAGTGTTAATCGTCAAAACATTTTACCAGAGTGGAGAGAGTTATGCGGCTACTGTCAGGCGACTTCGCGGTACTCTAGGACGTAATGAAGCACCGAATGAATCAACAGTTCGCAGGCTCATGAAAAAGTTTTTTGAGACGGGTTCAACAGTCGACCTTAAAAGTTCTGGACGTCGTCGTTCTGGCCGAACTGAGCAGAACGTTGCGTTGGTTCG
Organism: Catonia carolina; assembly: GCA_035578175.1. Taxonomy (NCBI): domain Eukaryota; kingdom Metazoa; phylum Arthropoda; class Insecta; order Hemiptera; family Achilidae; genus Catonia; species Catonia carolina. Next base: position 189,053,361 of record JAQMRL010000001.1, read on the forward strand.
TGACAGTGTGGCTGTTAGCCCAGCAAAATCAATACGTCGCCGTTCTCAACAATTGGGTTTACGATGTTCTTCTGTACGGAGAATTCTTCGGTACGATCTCCAATATCACCCGTATAAAATTCAGTTGCTGCACGAGAAACAATGTTGTTGCTCCGTGAACGGTTCCAGGATCGCATCATTTCTCGTAATTTCGACCATCAATGGCCACCAAGGTCGTGTGACTTGACGCTTTGTGACTTTCATCTTTGGGGTCATCTGAAGTCATTGGTGTATGCCAATAAACCCCGAAACATCAATGGCTTGAAGGAGGAAATTCGACAGGTTATCGGGCAAATGGAAGTCGAAACTTGTCGTGCAGTAATATCCAATTTCATGGACAGAGTTGATGCGTGCCAGCGCAGTAGAGGAGGACACATGCATGACATCATTTTTCATACATGAAATCGGAAGGTAAGATGAACTTGTTGATGTATTTATTTTCAGTTTTTCAATAAAATAAATCTCTTAATTTGATATATCAAAACCGGCACTCTTTTTGAATCACCCTATAGTTCAGTCATATAAGTGGCTGGCTATGTGAAAAGAAACAGAACTATTTTTTGTAGCCTTGGAACCAACAGATCAAGTGCAATTAATTTAACACTCACCTGCCCGTTATGGGCTAACATATATTGTAATTAGTACTAGAGTATAACTAGAGTATTATATTATACGATAGTACTGTACTAGACTATTACTCTAGTAAAGTAACCGTGAGAGCTAGTGTTGTATTAACAAATTGTGAAATGAGTTTATTAAAAACGGTTCGTACATAATGAGTCGCGTATTGAAACAGACGGGTAGTTACCGCATGGCGTAATATAGCTAGGTTTACCTGGTTTTAAGTAGGAATTAAAATTATTTAAATGTAATTGGGCATGTTTCTAGTTGGTTAAGTTTCGTTTGTCTTTGTAACGGTTTAGAACATTTTTTATAAGTTAGTCTGTTAAATATAACTTAAAGTTTATGTTAATTTTTAAGTATAATAATTTTATAGCCTACTTTTAATTTGTATAACTTAATTAATAATTAATTTGGGTTCAGGGGGTCTGAAAACGTGTAGATCCGGTGAAAACTCGATTTCAAGTTAAATTTAATTATAAATTAAATTTAAGTTATTAATTATAGTTTAATGTAATTTCTAGTTATTATAACTGTAATAATTAAATTGAGTAATTGATTTTTAAATACATATTTATTTTTACTTGCTCTTGCCTATATGAATATAGGAAGGAAACTATTGTTTTCATGTCGATTTTTCGAAATCGAGTTTTCACCGGATCTACACGTTTTCAGACCCCCTGAACCCAAAAAACATGTTTTTAGCGATTGGTCTGTGTGTGTGTCTCTGTGTGTGTGTGTATACAAAATATCTCAATAACG